>JAZGTK010013479.1:0-14297 GCA_036877625.1 Ambastaia sidthimunki | reverse complement strand
AAGTAAATGCACCACCAAACAACAGAAGGAAATAGAAACCAGCTTTTGCAGCTCAAGCAATGTATTTCAACACACAACACAGACACACACTCAGCTGCTTTAGAACAGATAAACAACCAAACACACCTCCTTTGAGTATGTTACTAAATATAAGTGCCGTCTGTATTTCCTTGTGTGTGTGTGTGTGTGTAATTCAGTCTTATTAGAGCTGCAGTTCTTTCAAGCTGTGCAGAGATTCAGCGCAACCTCTGATCAGACTGCAGAGCTGAATACTGGCCTCCACTGACACTGAATGTTGAAGCTCCTGTGTGGCCCATCTGAGTTTGTGTAGCACCGCCTCTTCTGCGTTTGATAGTGCCGGATGGTGGAGCAGGGTGTTGCTTGAGGGCCCTGATGGAAGTGCTGCCTGAGTAGGAGGGTTGGATGGCGGCGGAAAGGTAGCGTTGACCACTGGGGCAGACAGAGTGGGGGGCTGTATGGTCGGAGGGGGCCCTCTCAGTCCGGACGCAGCCCCCTCGCAGTGCTCCGGCCTGGGCTGGCCCGTGATGGAGAGAGGGAGGTCACCGGATGAGGCTTCGTTGGCTTCAGGGAGAGGCTGAGCCGCAAGCTGCCTCTCTCGTACCTGTGACAAAGCTGCCTGGGCGTTTAAAGCTGTGGGAGGAGTCAAACAAAAGAAAGGCTGTGACAGATTGTATGTATGGTGAAAATCAAATGTCAGATTTAATTTATAAAGAACAGACAGGAATGAAAGTCACACCTGGGTTGTCTTTGTCAATATCTGAGTCCAGCTCCTGACAAGCAACACAGTAATTTTTCTTCTGCTTATCTTGCAGCAGAATTGTCTGTGTGTACATAGAATTAAAAACGTACACACTGTGATAAATAACATAAACACAAATGATTTAAACAGAACGCTAGTGAAAATGCTTTTATTTTTCAATGCAAATAAAAAAAGGTTGTAACACATTTTAAATCAAGCCTCTTTATTAGTGCAAGTATTTTCACTAATAAAATGCTTATTTTAAAAGCCTACTGATAAAGGAAACATCACCGGCTCTCACCCCACACAGCTCACAGCATTCTCCCAGCATCTTGTATCCTTTCAACAGATAGTCTCCCATCAGCTTGCTGATCTTGTCCTGACGTTCCCTCCGGGCCTGGATCACCTTCATGTCCGCTTCGGATGGAGGTTCCCATTCAAAGTCCTCATCATCTACTTTCATCAAGATACATAGAACGTCTTATGAATCTGGGAGCTTGAATATACTGGATTGTAACTCACAAACGGCTACAAATGCAGCTGTAGCGTATACAGACCCTGCAGATTTGTGTTTAGGTTGCCAATAATTAATGTTTCAATGATTCTTATAACAATATATAGATACAGTGACAAACACGCATTCACACACTGAAGCGCTAACCTGCTAACTTGGTGTTATTTTATCGGCACTACACGTGTCACTACTTTAGCGCGGCGGAAGCAAGTAACGTTTTGAAGATCTTTAGGAGTCACGTGTCGGGAAGGAAACAACAGAATAAGCAGAAATGTCATGTTATTCGCATTGTACCTGCGTTTAGGGCCATGCTTTCCTCATCAGCCGCCTCACAACACAGATAACGCTTCTTCTTCCAACTTCGTGTTAAAGTGATGCTGTGAAAACTGACTGGCGCCCTCTAGCGACTCGAATGTAGTTCTGTTACATGATGTACTGTTGCGTCTAAATGTACATACTATATTGCAAGAATCAGATTTCCTTTCCTCCAATTAAATACAAGATGTTCTTTATAATTTTACTATTTTACAAATATACTATTTTGAGATAAAATATTCATTTTATTGCTTTCAGTAGCCATGAGCTACTTAAAAAAAAGCATTTACTCAAGAATGCTCTTAAACAATATGTAACACTTTACAATAAGGTCTCATTTATTATCATTATTTAATGCATCAGCTACACATTGTTTTGTATTGACTGAACCAATAAAAAAATCCCTACAAAATGTAAAGTACAAAATGTAATTCCAAAACATCTATATACACACACAGACACAGAGTTTATGGTAATACTACGGTTTTTGTTTTGCTCGCACAGGCCCAACAAGCTCCACCACAGTCTCTTCTCCAGCCACACTGTCCTCATGCCAGTGTCCATGCCACAGTGAGCTGAGCCAGTGCAGAGTCCTCTCATCCCAGTTCTCTGGCAGCTGCAGCATGAGATACCCTGCAGAGATAATACCTGCTGCGGCCCCCCGCACACGACTCAACTGCAGCTCAGCAACCACTAATGAATCCACAGCTTATGACAGACAGACAGACAGACAGACAGACAGACAGACAGTCAGACAGACAGGCAGTCAGGCAGACAGACAGACAGACAGACAAACAAACAGACAGTCAGACAGGCAGACAGACAGGCAGTCAGGCAGACAGACAGACAGACAGACAGACAGACAAACAGACAGTCAGACAGACAGACAGACAGAAAGGCAGTCAGGCAGACAGACAGACAGGGAAACAGAGACAGACAAACAGACAGGTGGAGATAGACAAGTTCAAGTTTATTTATATATTATAATTTATATAATATCTAGTTTATTATATATAATGGCACATTGTTACAAAGCAGCTGTACAAATAAAAATATCCATATTATTTAAAAATGGAAATGTATGAAAAGAAAATTAAAAATTAATAAAATTATTCACAGACAGACAGACAATACTGAGTATTACAGAGTTAATACAGAGTTAATACAATATAAAAAGCTGAAAAACAGTAATAACTTTGAACATTTAAAAGGCTTTATAAGGTTCATTTGAATGTCACTTTACAGGATTAAAACACACACCTGCACTCGCTGGAACAGTCAGGAGAATTCCAAGCGAAATTAAACTGGGGTACGTAAACATGCCTCCCAAATTTACCAGCACATTGAAAACTTAAGAAAAAAACAGGACAAAATTAGTTGAAAAACATAACAATTAAAAATATTACCTGTTATATTCTTCCTTTACAAACATCATTGCATGCAATCAACATTATGTATAATGGAAAACAAATCAAAATAATTAATTACCCAGCAGCAGAGATGCCATGACACACAGCTGATTCCAGGGGACATTCTGAGAGGGAGGCCAATATTCCACATGTGTGAGATAAAGCAACACACACACCCAGGAATGAAGGACAAAGCTACACAGACCCACACAGGAGAACAACACACTGGCAGGGCCTGGCTGGACGTTCCCTACACGCTTTCTGAAAAGCACCTAAAATGAAATCACATTTGTGTCAATGACTTACACAGATTTAAAAGAGCAATAACCAATTTTTTAACCAAAGCAAACCATTGAATGCTGAAAACATATATATACACAAAATGACCTTGAATAAGGCAGAGGTTGAAGCTGAGGCAACTCCCAGTGCAACTCCTGTGATTGAGTCGCTATGGAAACCATCTGCATAAGCCATCATAACAATGCCAGTGATGGACAGAATGACAGCCACAATCTGAATGGAGAAAGACAAAACAGATTCAATCAATAGGCAAAGTTGGTGAACAATAAAGCTTATTTATTTAAATCAGCTGATTTAAAAATACAGTAATATGAAAAAAATTATTTATTCTAAACTTGTTTGCTGATCTTTGCAGGCTTTAAACAGTCTGTTTCCTGTAGCTAAGCTAGTTTGAGCTAATTGGCCAATTAGTCTTCCAGACTTCTTTAAAAGCAACAAACAGACCAGCTGAAACTAGCAAACCAGGTGAGGCTGGTTTAATCATTTTTATTTTATTTTTTTAGCACAGGTAACTTTGAATTAAAAAGGCATTTCTTAATATATAACACCATCACAGGACCAACACAAAACTATTCTTTGTGAGTTTTTCTATCCTTTGAACTCTCACCCTAACGCCCATGAAACGATCCTTGAGTCCAATCCAAGACAGAAGGAAAACAAAAGCCTGACCACAGCAGAGGACGGCACTCACGTCCACTTTGGATATGTGACAAAGCGCCAGCAAGAACAGATATCCAGATAAACTCCACAGCACGGAGAATGGCGTTGCCCCTTTAAGAACAGCTTTCACAGTCAACTCCTCACCCAGAAACCTGCTACACTTTCTGAATGTATAAAGAAATTAAGATATACACAGCATGCCAGATTTAACACATTCTTTTTAAAACAAAGCTCACGCAGAACTTTCTCTAACACAGAATTGTATCAGTAGGGAAACAGGGATATAAGAAAAGTGTTGTCAAAGTACCTGCATGTAATTTCAAAAGGAAAAGTTTAGTTGCATGTAAAACATTTACAACCCAAACATCTATTAATCTTAAACTGGTATGAATGAAAGAAGATAGCTTTAGTATTTTATAAATGAAAAGCACAGTGTGTTCAGTCACAACACACAGAAGAATCTGACAGAATAACACTGTACTTCTTAAATAACAGAATAACACTGTCTTGATTTCATAGTAATTACTTTGCACTGGTAATGGGCTGGTGGCCAGACATGGTTTCATTAATGAAAAGTGACTTATCTCTAATAGAAGATGGGGGGATTAGGAATTAGTGAAACAGCTAAACAGCTTTTAGGATATTATGTTAAAACAAGAAAGAATAATGTTTATATAGAATAAACACATATAAAACTATTCTGTATAGTTTATATAGAATAATATTGTACATTTTACAATAATGTACAATAATGTTTATTTATATTTAGAATGTCATAAATTGTTCAACACTCGTTTAGCATTTAAAGAAAATTATTGCACTAAAGAAATACACGCAAACAATAGCTAAGCATCCTAATATCAGCATGCTGTAAACATCGTATACTGTAAAAAAATCCATTGCTCATTAAAATATTCTAATATTCAAAATCAGATTTTCACACCTGAACTCTGTGGTTGGCAACTGTTTCTGTTTCTCCACAAGAAGATGACACAGATAATAGAGCGGAAAAAACACGATATTCCAAATGCTGCAGAACCAAATGATGAAAAACGGGGTTGGTTGTCTTATGAGAGTCTCTTTAGCACTGTGAGTTCCCCAGGCCCAGGAAACCGCCAAACAAACTCCTAAAACGATTCCACACGCCGCCCTCCACACAGCTCCAAACGGACATCGAGCGCAGAAGCGTTTAGTGCGTCGGTTTGCATCCCAACCATCCAGAACTTCATTTTCCACTGGAATATTTTCACCCTGAAGGTCCTTTTCAGTCGCTAAAAGTAAAACACGAAACGAAAGTTAAATAAACACAGTTTATGAGTCTTAAAAAAATTCTTCTTTAATACTGATATTTAAGAGTAACTAAGCAATGCAAACACATCATAAGAATTAAATAAGAAGTAAATTAAAAAAGAAAAACCTGATGCTGTGGGCAGGTGAAGTGTGATGGGCACAGGTCCCGAGACAGGAGATATCTTGGCTGACAGTTTGTTCATTATTTGCTGTGCTATCTAACAAAGTCCTAACCTGTGGGTCAGGGGTTTGAATCTCTTTCCATGAGCTTTGGACTGGTAATATGTCTCGAAGAAAAACACACATGCCCAGTGATCCTGCAGTAAATGCAGATTACTGCAGATTCATCTGTGATTACAAAGCTGAGCTTCAACAGACTCACTATGTTAAATGAAGGCTGTTAATGCTTATGGTAGCTGTTTGTTTGTTGTGTTGGTTCTAAATACAGAATATAGTTATTGAAAGAAAACTGAAACATACAGTTATCCTAAACTGTTTAAGTAAAGTATTAATCCTCCAATTTCTTTTTAATAAAAGTAACTATTTTACAAAAAGTTTAAGTTTCAACACATATTTTTGTAGATATAATTTCTATATTAATTTATATATGTATATAATATACATTTAACATTTTTTGTAAATCTATGAATCAAATTTGACCCAATCATGACATGAATTCTTATTGGTTTTTAATGTGGAACAAACTTTATAAATTACAGCTGGCCGCATTTGTCAGGACAACAGGAAGGTTTTAAAACAAAGAAATACTTTTTCAGATCAACATTAGTGGTCTGTTCTGAGGTCTCTTATTCCAGTCACTTTTTTGTACTCACAGAAACCCATCATGTCATTATAGAGAACTAAATTAACTAGGCTAGATAATTGGGTTATATAATCAGTCTCTAAACTAGTGAGTCTATTCTGTGTGACAAATGGATATCGACTAGTTGTATTCATGTATCAAGTGATTTAAATAGATTTGCAGAAGGTTTTCTGTCACTGTGAATATTTTGGCCTTGACAAATCTACCATAAGTATTAGTGCGACTGAAAATCATTAGTTTTTATTATTTCCAGGGTTATAGTCAGGGATGATTTATAATTTAAACTATATAAAATTTGTTAATTCAGAGCAATTAATAAGAACACAACTGTCAAAGAATGTTTTAGAGGTATTTTATTTGGTTCAATAAATCTGGAGTCCAAAAAAATCAAACATGACAAAACAAACATTACATTAAGTCAAACCTCTGCCATTTAAATATGCTAATGTACACAACTCTAGACTCTATAGACACAAGCATACATAACGAGGTCATTAACTTCCATACAGTCTGAAATGCATCACTCAGACACATTTAGTCACCTATGGATTAATGTATGGAAAAGATAACGGCCTTTAGGAAGCACTCTCACAAACAAGAGGCCTGTTATTCCTGAACTGAGTACCTCTAGGCAACCATTTGTCAACACATGTCTTCAAGTTATGTTTATGTTTAAAACCATGTAATGATGTTTCATTAGTATGACTTAGAGACTTCACTAGGTGATGCTAATGTGTGTTCTTCTATTGTAGTTGTGAAATATTATTATTATTGTCTGATACACCTTCATTGCTTCTCAGGGGCTATGCAACCTTTTCTTCTGGTGTCTCTCTGTACTCAAGGGTGACATCAGTCCTGCAGAGCCTTACAAATGTTCACTCTGTAAAGGTTGCAGAGAAGGTTAGAAACTTCATCAGATCTTCATGCTATCATTGTTTTAAAAGCTGCCGTGTGTCATGATGGAATGTTTGTTTACCTGTGGGTTTGGGATGCATCAGGGTAACAGGAAGTTCCACTGTGACATCACTGAAAGAGGAAAGAACAAGTTAGATATGTAATAAAAGATTATATATAATTTACTGTAATACATTTCCATTGGTATTAATTTTGGATTCACCTCGCTGTCAGACCTCCCAGCAAACTGTAAAAACACACAGAAATACATAGATCAGTAAATGTATTTCAGTGTGGTGTAGTGTTATATTATAATGCTGCTTTTTTAGCAGCAAGCAGTTAAGCATCCTTACCCTCCACCTGACACCATGAGGTTCACTTTGATCTTGTAGGACACCAGGATTCCCAACACCTCCTTATCCATCCCTGACCTTATTCTGAGAACGAGAAGTTCAGAGTACTTGAAGTGTGATGTTGATTTTGTTGTTGATTCTTCATGTTTGTAATGGAGATAAAGTGATTGCATTGTATGATGCTGACATAAACACCTACATGGTGGTGGAGGCCAGGTTAGTGTCCTCATCTTTGAGTCTGCCGTCCAGCGCCAAGCCACGTTTCTCCTTGTTGTTTGCCAGCAGAGGAGTTATTGAGAGGGTTTTCTCAAAAGTGTCGTTGCCCTCAACGGTTTCCCTACAGAGAACATTTAAATCGGCTAGTTTAGAGACACAGATGCTAACGTTAGCACACATGCTAATCGCTGTAGAGGAAAACGATACTCACGAAAACTCTTCACACAGCACATTCTTTGTGTATTTGTCAGCTGAATAGAGAACGACGTCTGTGGTTTGGTCAACTGTTAGGATAATAAATACAATGAAATAAAAACAATGTTCTTTAAAACTGTAAAGTACTATTGAAGAATACAGTTATATACAGTACAATGGGGTCCAGAAGTTTATCAATTGATTGCAAATATCACAATTACAAATAACTTAAAGTGGAATCGTCTTACATTTGATTAGAGACAGAGAAAAAATATTTTATATTTTATTTGAAATGTCTTTTGTTCACCTGTAATCTTGATTTTCTTCACAACTTTGTTGGTCTCGTTCTTCACTTTAATGTTGATAGGAATGGCATCTCCATGATAGTAAATCTGTTATCAGAGAGAAAAAGTCACATGACTTGTATCTGCTTTAACTGGTAAATACAAGCAGTAATGCTAAAAGCACACAGCAGCTCAAATGTAACAGTACATACATCCTTGTCCAGAGACGCCTCCAGAAGAACAGGCTTATCAGACATCATGAAGCTCTTGCAGAGCTCAGCCTTCTGTCCAGATCCCGTGTTATCAGGAGCAAACTGGATCTTACGAATGATGAGACGGCAGGTGTCCCTGTGGGTTGTAAAAAAACAGTAAACGGTTGTAAAATAGACACTAAAAGGAATAAAAACCAGAGCCAACAACCACATACTTTTTATCAATTTTCTCATCGGGGTCATCCTCTGATTTGGCCAAGTAAGCCTTAACCTCAAAGTCAACCCCGCAAGCCTGTGAGAACAGAAAACCGTGAGCTTGTTCAACTTCATAGAATGCATTTCTGTGAAGACAATGTATCAGTGTCTTATTTAATCTGACCTTTCCCTTGTCATCTGGGCCGGGCTGAAGGGTAACAGAGCATGGAAGGTTGGTTGGAATCTGAAACAAAAGATCAATTTAAATCTTTTAAAATGCAGTGCTGTGGCATTGTGGTAAATGCACGTGTGTATATGCATTGAGCTGTGGTGCTCATATGGGTAATGAAGGTTTGAGCTCCACACTTTTCTGCAGCCTATGCAAACAATGCATAAAAAATAAAGCCTAATCATTTTCAATGCCATTAAAGGTGACTTACATTGAAAGTGAAGGCATGACCCTGTTCTCCAGCTTTCGTCAGGATAGTATTGTGCATCTCTGTCAGTGTGGGTTTGTGGCCTGCATCAGGATACAGCTGTATGTGCTGAATCCAGATGTCTTTTCTAAAAGAGAGTCCAATCACATCCAGATCTTCACGACCGTAACGGAAGGCACAGGCCAGCTGAATCCAGACTGTAGAGAGACACATTGTCAACATTATTTTACTACTATATACTGTAGTGTATTTTTTATACAGTACTATAAACTATAGTGTATTTATTCTACTACTATTTACAGGTCCTGTATACAATTATACAGATACACTATACAATTATTGTACTATATACGTGTATTATATATTTTATCAAAGAATATCTTAATAGACAAAATGAAGATAGTGTATGTTAACATTTACACTTTGGGGCAAATCTATATTTACACTGTAAACACCCCCATAATAGCTTCCACAGTATTGGTGTGTGTGTTAAGTGTTAAAACAGTCTGAAAATACCTTTTCTGTCCCCAAGGTCTGTAGGGTCAATTTTCAGCACACCGTCTGTTTTAAATATAAAGAACACAGATATATAAGTTATATATATTTAAGTTATTTATTAGGGATATTAGAGACAAGCCTTAGTCTGTTTGCTGGTTATAAACGCTGACAGTTTCTCACCAACAACATCCACAGCTTCAATATGATCCACATAGTCTCTCTTTCCCAGATAGAGAGTGAGCTATGAAGAGCAAGAAATACAACTCAACAACTTTCCTAAAATTCAGGAAAACATTTGCAACAGCATTTTAAATGGCAAAGTGTTCCAGAGTTAATTCGTACCTGTCCATTTCCACTGGTCTTTTTATAAACCCTGGATTAAAAAAAAGAAAAATAGAATAAGGAAACAACAAGATTGGAGTCAGCTGAGGTTGCCTGTTTTATTTTGTCTGTCTGGGGTATTAACCTCTTTGTGCACCTCTACCTGGCAACGTGACTCTGCAGCTTTGATGTTTGTGCATTCATCACGTTGATAAAGCTTAGCATTTTAAGACGGTTTAAAGCCTAGCCCTGGACTACCCTGTGCTTTAATCCAGGCTCCATGAATGGAGACGGCTTGTGTTTACTCCAGCAGCAATGCCTGATAATTGATTGTGACTGTCGGCTTATGACACGTTCAGGCTGGACTGCCGTAAATGTTTTCACTTCTAAACTTCAGGTACAGAACATCAGGTGCTGTAAGGCCCACACATCTAAATCTGTTAATGTCACAACCTAAACATGTTTTAAAATATATATTTAATACCCACAAAAATGCAAAAGAGATAAAAATGTCATGAATATAAATATATAAAAAAATAGAATCATTAGGAACAGAATACTGTACATATACAGTATATGGTAAAAATAACTTAAATAACACAAAATTAAAAAGTTATATAGTTTATTACTGACAGACACAGCAGCATTTTTTTATTTTATTTGTAAGCAGCATAACATTTCTTAAAAATAAGAATACTTACTTGTCAGACATCGTAGAAAGATGTTTCTCTAAAAATAAATGAAACAGACGAGAAATATTGAGAAATCGTGTAACACCTGATAAAACTGAAGCTTTGTGGTGATGTAACAATGTGAGGCTCTCTCACTGGACGAGTGTGTGTGTGTGTGTATCTATTGTATATACATCATCTCACAGTCTCCCTATGTGTGCATGTATATTGCATGAAGTGTGTTTTTGTGTGTTACTGCAGAGATAATCTTATCCAGTGAGATTAAAGCAGAATTTGTCTCTTAAACTGAGCCGAATCTTAGAACAGAGTTAAGCCTGTACAGCACAACTAAATCCAGTAGATTTAGATGCTTCGCCATAAACCTCCCTGAACAAACAAACAGATCCCGGCCTTAAGGTTATAGTTACACACAATTCTGTTTCCATAGAATGTATATATTTAGGCTGAAACTGTCTGAAAAAAACAGGTGCTACTAAATCTTTCAAACATTTTGCCACAAAGGAAAAACATCATACAGACAAACATTCTGCAACACTGGTTTGAAGAAACAGGTCACATATCACCTTTTCAAACCTTTTCATAGTTATTAATCTGCATTAGTGCTTCCGTCAGTTGTAAATTCTATAAGCACAGCATGAGGTTTTTAATGTACTGCTGCTTATCTCTGTGAAATATCAATTTAGCTGATTGAAAAGGTTTTTACTGCAAGAAAATCTGAATGCAGTCAACTTAACTTGCTTACGCAATGAAATAAATAAATGCATATTCAATCATTCCTGCTGCGTGTTGATAATATGTCAAAGAATATAATTAATAAAGTCGTCCATTTACTGTAAGTGTTCATTGCAGTACAATATTGTCCTGTTTTCTACAACAGTATATTACAGCTATTAGAATTAGTTTACAGTTAGTGCATTAACTCTTACTGAAGCTGTGCTATTGTGAGGTAAAGCTGTTTGCTCTGTTACCTGTTTACTGAAGGTGCTGTGGTCTCCTGGCTCTCTCTGGTAGCCCGTCTGCTGTTGTCAGAGAATGCGAATGACACTGGAAGGTGCCGGGTTTTATACTCAGACCTTTGCCCCATCCCACAGCCTGCACTGCTCTGTTTTTGACGCCGTTGTCTTTCTGTCAATCCAATTAAACACTTTACCTGCTATTTAGGGATACAACGTGTTTATAAATAAAAATGGGGAATTAAACCAAAGAATGAATCTGTGGTGGATTGCAATGATGTAATTCAAGGTTTGAGCATTTTCCACGTCTGAGAAATAAAATATTTTTAAGAGAAATTACAGAGTCTTTTTAGATACATTTTGTACTTGAGTTAGAATGTAGGCAGATTTACAATTGACTTGAACCAGTAAGCCTTAAATGCCAACAGATTTAGAAGTACTTTCTGTGTACTGAGATGTACTGACAGTGTATTTGATGTAGTCGTGCCATATACTGAATCATCACGTGTCAGTTTATAAATGTATTTCTTGACTGCTAATTGTTAAAACCATTGTCCAAGAAACGTGCACCAGTCATCCATGTGTTAAATCAAACCCACACTAAAAGCAATAACAATTCATGAATTCCTGATTAACTACATATTAAAAAATGTTTCCAGTCCCAAAATGTATTAATGCATTAGATATCTTCATAACTTTATATGTTTTCACAGATTTTTGATGGAGCAAAAATCTTTAAACAACTTTTGATTTTGAAATTAGGAAAATAAAAAAATGTCCTGGTTATTTTCAATGAGATTTGGCAGTTCATAAGGTCTTACATATTTTTAATCAAAGTCTGTTGTTCTGATAAATAAATCTTCTGCTATACAGCTTGAAAGTATTTTCCTCATTACTATTTTTTTTTAATCAAACCCACTTCACATAAAGTGTAATAAAACCTATTTTAAACTGCTTTTCTAACTTCATTACTGGGTCTTCTTCCTATGTTTTAATTCATATTCTTTTTATGTCTTATTCAAACTTCATATTTTCTCTTATTGGTTATTGTTATAAGGTTTAAAAAGTGTAAAATATTATGACAGAGTGGAGAAAGGCTGGTGTGCAGTTAGTTTGTCTTGTATTACACAAGCTGGTTGATGTGACAAATCTCACCACAGCTGTAAGTGATGATGTCACAACTTATTTTAAACACCAGTAACAAGATTTAGTAGCAAAATATAGCAGAATTCCTAAATATAGGCAACACAAGGAATTACCCTGTAGCTTAACATAGAACTGCTTATCATAAAAACTCTTCCACCTCATGACAAATGATGCTAAATTAAGTCATGATCAACCAATCAACTGTGACCACAATAAACCCAAATATTCAAGGTGGATTTCTGCCTTCTGACTCCAGATGGATTCCAGACTTGAAACCCAGTGACCCCTGGACACATCCTCTTAAGAATTTCCGTTATCTAAAGGACATGTGTTCAATTTATATATTTTTTAATATTTATATCTTTTATCTACTTGCTTATCTTTGATGTATACATATTTAAACTGCCAGCATGTAAAAATACAATTTTTCACAAAGATGGCCTTTCCATCCACACTTTCATCCTATCAGGTAACAGTATTCTTGTCCAATGTTGTTTATGTAAAAGCTTTCCACCAATCCCAGGAATCAAGCAGTCAGGTGGCTCATGTCTCACTGGTGCAGGAATTGGCAACCTAAGAACATCTGTCGGGTGTGTAATCCACTTACTGCTAAGCATTTACTTAAATAGCAACACTTCAGTCAAAACATTAGGCGTATATGTATTTATTTTTGTACTTTCATAAAAGCTAAACAAATGATCATAGCTAATCATCTTAAAAACTGTGAATAGTTATTTTGTTAAATGACATTTACACTTAACATGGCTTAAAATTAGTTATGTGACAGAGGAAAACATCAATAATATACAAAATAAAGCATTTTTTAACAAGTTATATATTCACCCACTAAAAGAGACTATTACAGGAATTTAGCAGGAAATGTAAGATCCATTTATATTTGTATTGTAAAGATTTAATTCAAAGGCAGTTACAGAAGAGCTCAGGGGCATGTGTGAGACACTGTAGAGGGAATGGACAGACTTGTTGAGAAAGAGGTTTAGTCCTGCCAACAGTGTCAAAGAGCACAGTGTGGATTTAATGACAAAATGAACTTATCATTTGTAAATTATGCATGTTAGCCACTGTTCACATCACTTTATGTCGCTAAAGGTAAAAAACAGCCACCTGAAATCTTAATGTTTTGTCAATACATTCAAATATTTTATTGTACCACTCAGTCATTACCAATGCCACCCATACCTTCATTTTTTCTAGCTCTTCTGAACATGCTGGAAAAAAAAGTCACTGAGCAAATGCTTTAATCCAAAATGCCTTACAGGGCAAAGGGGGACATATATTTTGTTTGCCCTTGCGTTCTCCAGAATTTGAACCCTTGACCACAAGAGTGCTAGCAACATATTCTACCAGGAGCACTACAGGAGCACACATTGGCTAAGCATTTATAATTTATAATGCCACTCGTATCNNNNGCCCCCCAAAAAAACATTGTTCAAGTGACAATATCATCAGTGTTGGCATTTATTAATCACTGTATTAAAAGCACAACTTTTTACAGTAGCAATTCCTGTCTGGTGACTGATGTTCAGTTTTGTCCAGGTTGTACTCCCGTTTACCCTAATCTGGCACAGATTGTTTCAGAGTTTAAGCTTTCCTAATCTGTCTACACTCCCACTTTTCCTGTAATGGGATTGCATCTACTGAGCACAGATGATGGATTCGCTCTTCATTAGAAAGTGCTGGCAGTCCTGTGGAAGAAAACAAATGTCACTCAAACAGAGTAAAGGGCTCTGAACTTTGACCTGACCTTCAGTAAATACTCAAGGATCTTCCTGGCATTTAGAGCTTCCATGTCCAGCCACTGTGATTAAG
>JAZGTK010013478.1:0-14298 GCA_036877625.1 Ambastaia sidthimunki | reverse complement strand
TCAGGTGTTTGTGTTGACAGTGTAGCAGCAGCGAGAGATGAATTCCTGCAGAGGAGACGTGACGCCCATCTGAACAAACTCAGAGCCGAGAAACAGCTGGTGAGTTTATTTTAACCATCATAATATGATTAAATTGTGTTAATATTGTGTTTATTTACATTTAATCAAGAGTTTTATTAATTCCTTCAACCAGGACCGGCTGAAGAACATGGAAGCTTAACTTTATACCTTCAACTAACAAATAGGTTTTGAAGATGTTTCTCGTGTGTTCAGGGTCTCAGACCATCCACAGCAGATGCTGAGAGGAACCTGCAGGATCTTCATGAGAAGAACACGCCTCAGCCATGCTCTCAGAACAGGAAATATCAGAGTCAGGAGGTCTGTACATCTCGCTCCTGTGCCTCAGTCTAGAACATTCAACATGTTCTCGTATGAGAAGAGCGATCATGTGAAGATGATGGTGTGTGTTTGTCACAGGAGTATCTGAGACAGTTACAGCGAATCAGAGAGCAGTATCACCATGAAGTCAGAGATCTGCGCATGAGAGCAGACACTGAGGTAATAAGAACATTTGCTGTGGTTCACATCCGTGTAAATTCATGTCATACAATATAAACTTCATTAGCATGTTAGCAGTAAACCGTTGAGCTCTGCATATCTCAGAAAACGTAACTGTTCTGTCTCCACCAGCCTGAAGAAGAATGAATTATTCTTAATTCAAGTCTTGTGCAGAAATGTAAAAATTGAAAAAATGAGTTAAAAATGTTCATAAAAGCTGTGTATGGTGTGCTAAATAAATATCGTAGTTATTTAGCATATAAATAACAACTTAATATGTTTATCTCACCGTGTGACATAAAAAACTGAAAATACATGATCTGTTTTGAACTGAGATCTTACCATCGTCTCGTGATAAACAGTAAAGTACAGAAAGTTTAACCCTGGACCTCTGAAGTCTTTCACAGTAACTGTAAATGTGTTCTAAAGCTTCTATGGTGCATTGAATGACACAAGCGTGAGCGATTTTGATGTTTTCAGGAAAAGGTTTTGATGGCAGCACCAAACAAAAACAAGCAACAGGTAAAAACACACACTCAACACTTACAATTAAAGGTGTTGCTTTTCCTGTGTGCATGTGTGTGAGAGTGTGTGTGTGTGTGTGTGTGTGTGTGTGTGTGTGTGTGTGTGTGTGTGTGCGAGATCTCTTTTTAGTCTGATCTGCTTCAACAGCGCTTCTCATGTGTTCTTCAGAAAGGAGTCATGTTTGAAATCAAACTCTCTGATGAAGAGAAGCAAAAGGAGACACAGATGAGGACTGAACGAGACATAAATTCAGAAGAGGTTTGAGTTAAAATTATGACCTTGTGAGGACATTTGTGGGTTCCCATGAGGAAACAAGCTTATAAATCATACAGAATGATCTATTATGAAAATCTAAAAATGTGTGTGTGTGTGTGTGACAGGAGGATCTACTGAATAAAACAATAGCGTTTGCAAATGAAGAAAAGATCAGTATGAGACAGTGGAGAAAAGATTCTGATGAGTCTTCTCCAGACAATTGTGCAGGAGAAGACAAAGAGACACTGATGAAGAGAGCAGAGTGGTGTCGAGACACTTCTGAGACATTACTGAATGCTCTCCAGCGTATGGAGGTGATGTCACAGAGCTCCAGCATGTGTTATGCTCAGACGGGTGAGAGACACACACAATACTGCTGTTAATTTAATAGTGTTAAATATCTGAACAGAGATAGACAGTTTTCAAGCTTTAAAGAGTAACAAACTCCGAGCTTCAAAAATCACCATCTGTGTGTTGAATTGAGTTTTAGGAGATCAGGAGAAAGAAGACAGTGTTACAGAGAGGAAACACTGGACCAATCGTGTTCCTCAAACGCTGCTGCATGCTCTTGCAGAAGCTCAGCTCACTTCCTCCAGCTCAGGTAACAGTAGAAACATCTGCAGTTTCAGTGAGGAACAGAGATCTGCTGTATGTGGACTAATGATGTTCCTCCAAACAGCAGAATGTGTTTTCTTTTCTCCACAATGAAAGTGAATGAAGATAGAAATGACAGAAATGTGTCATTAAAAGTTGGTGAATAATGACAGTCTTTTAATCTGTGTTGTTTTTCCTCAGGGACACTGATGATGTCAGATGAAGAAGATTCTACAAAGCAAGAGTTGAATGATCAACATAAGGTTGAAGATCAGGCCCGTGTTGAGTCTGATGTAGAGCTGGATGAAGAGCGTCTGGAGCCTCGATCAGATGATGATGACACGTAAGTGATGACATCAACATACCGTCTGTGGTCCTCAAGATCATGTGAGTGATCAGCTGTACCCCTTCAGGAACTTTGAGGATTCTGAGGATGAGTTGAGGCAGGAGGTGTCAGGCTCCATGAGGAACCTTCTCACCACACAGGATGTTGAGAATGAGGACCAGCAGGAGAGAGGAGTGCAGGAGGAGCTTGCAAACGGTTCTGAGGAGGTATCTGAGGAGACCACAGTAGACACAGGTGTTTTCCAGGATCCAGTAGTTGGAGAGAGCTGATGTGTGAACATGGTAAAATACATATTTCCTTCTCCAATGTTTTGAAGACCCTGTGTTGAGGTGGGATAAACTGAGTCACTTTACTAAAGAACAATGTAGTATTCTTATAGAAACCAAATGAAAGTTTTTTAAAATGATCTTTTTGCTGAACAAACTAAGATGTTTTTCCATTCAGTCATTAAGGTTTCAGGGAATTTGTTGTTTTGTTGATGTTTTGAGGCTGAAGATACTTCAATCCTTAAAAAATTTCATTGAAAAGTGAAGTGGAGTTTGCTCATATTCCTAATAAAAATTTGGCCCTCGGTTTTATCATCGGACTGACACAGCGTACCCCAAAGCATGTGACAAACAAACATTCATTCAGTAATTCAAGGCTTATCTTTAGCCAAAAGTAAACGTAGTTTTATATTCGAAAAATTCAGATGAATGATACAATGTTTGGTGTTAGACCTTGACTTCCTGTGACAAGTTTCCTTTGATCTGCCATGTAGTATATTTATGTTTTAATCATTTGTATGTATCAGCTATGATTGGTCACTTAACATCACGCAGTTTCTTGGATACAGGGATCAACACTAGGGGCAATATAGCACACAGCACTTATAAATCAACTGAACAGTATTTTGCTGTAGAAGGAAGTTCAACACGGAATCAGATGTAAAAAGTAAATGAAACACGGTGGATTTATTTCATAGTGTGTATTTTATTTGTATTTCAAAACCTGCAGAATTTGTTTTAAAGGAGAGAAATGTAAAACATGAAACAAACACTATAAAGTATTTCTTCTTCTGAATCAAATGTCTTAATTGTCTTAATGTGATGTTCTTGTCTGTGAAAGCAGCTCTACTGTCTTGGAGAACCTCTTTTAGCAAAAACGTTTTCCTTAATGTTTCTGTTAGGTAACAAACGTTAAAAAAATGTTATTTTGAATGTTCCGGGAACATTTAAAACATCCAATTTTGTATAAGTCACATTAGTGTTATTTTTAATCGTTATAAGAATGTTATTCAAATTATATTCCTTAACATTTTTTAATGTTCCACTAACAACTTAAAAATAACATTTTTGATATATTATATATAATGTTGAAAACCGTTCTACAAACATTATTGCAAGAATGTTTTTGATAACAGAGAACTTATAGAGAACTTATAGAGAACATTGATCAACGTTCTGAGAACGATCCCTGTTAGATAGGAAGGACAATAATTTTTCTAAAATATAAAAGTTAGTATAAATTTTGTAGCTGCTCTCAGCTTTAGACGGCCTCTGATGAAAAGTCTTGCGTGATGTTAGTGTTCCTGAAGCAGGTCAAACCCGCTGTGGGTTCGATTCCTGAAGCTTTTGTGACAGCCAGGAGAACAGCAGCAGAACATGACAGGCACAAACTGAAGTCCAAACACGTCATGAACCGGCTGTATGAGCTTCAGACCCGGACCGAACATGAGTCCTTTACAGCAGTCACATGTACCTGATCTGAGAACGACACACACAACACACACACACAACACACAGTGATGTCTCATTATGAGAAAAGCAAGTGTGGTGGTTTCACTATCATAAAGTATAAAGCTGATTGTGAAATCTGTGTCTGCTGAACTTTATTTGATCTTTCAGCTGCTGGTTTACAGTTAGTGTGTTAGACTAGTTACAGTTAAAATCATTGTTTAAAGTGTAACTTCAATCTTTTAACATGTAGTGAACATTATTTCAAGCATGTAGTTTAAGACATTTTAGATCAATATATTTGATTAAACAGGAAACACTTTATTATTTATTATAGATGATATATCATCACCTGCAGAGTAAGAGCTGTGCGGTGAGAGGCAGACTCTTATACTGCTGCTCAGTGTGTGTGTGTGCGAGTGTGTGTACGGCGCTGTGTAACAGAGTTTGCGGTGTGTTGCGACTGTTATCGCTCCACAGTAAGGAATGTGTGTAATTTCCAGCCAGTTTGAGTTCACACACAGACACACTGAGCAGTCCAACA
This sequence comes from Ambastaia sidthimunki, assembly GCA_036877625.1. Classification (NCBI taxonomy): domain Eukaryota; kingdom Metazoa; phylum Chordata; class Actinopteri; order Cypriniformes; family Botiidae; genus Ambastaia; species Ambastaia sidthimunki. The sequence goes on along the minus strand of JAZGTK010013478.1, from coordinate 9,761 downwards.
GGAAGAGCCACTAACTGATTCCCTTCAATGTTTAGAGACTTCAAAGACCTGTAGACACAAACACAACCATAACTACACAAACACAACACACGTCTACACAAATGATATCTGAACCATCACTAATGCAAATTACAACAGAATACATAACAATATTAAATCAAGTGACATCTGGAGACAAATGAGCGAGACTTTATTTACATCTGACTTCACCTTTATGAGACATTTCTGCAGATCTTTAAGGAAGATCTAGAAGATCACCTGAGGTTCCTGATGTCATTGCTGAGGGATCTAATAAGGTTGTAGGAAACATCTAGATGCTGCAAGCAGGGCAGAGAGTACAGCCTACACACACACACACACAAGAATAAACAAGTGTTTTTTAGTAACACAACCATTTTTGTATAACATTATTAGGACAAAAGAATGAGATTTTGTTTGTTGTTGTTTTTACAATAATGAGTTTTAATGTCATGCCCAAACTCTTAATGATCTTAAAAACGTGGACGTGTTTTGGTCTGTTTACGTACTGACTGGGCAGATGTTTAATCTTGCAGAAGGAAATGACCAGTGTCTTGAGTTTGTGGAGTTTGTTAATCTGAGCAGGAATCTCTTCGATCGGATTATCTCTCAACTTTAACACCTGCAGCTGAGTCAGATCACAAACCTGAGAGAGATGAATTCATCATGAGACGAAATATTATCACTGACAGATACTGACAGTGTGGAACTGATGCTAAATGTGGCACCTCATGAGGAATATGTGTGAGGTCATTAAAAGACACGTTTAGATACAGGAGACTCTGAGCCAGTGGCGTCACATCAGGAAGATCTGAAACAAAATGAGCCTGTAGAAACACACACACACATTCAGTTTTTCAGAAGCTTTTTTTAGCTAGTTGACAGTCTCTTCATATTGTGATAGCAATCACTAAGTAAAGTTGTCGAAATATATTTTTATATATCTTCTGTTGAAAGCACGGAACCATAAACTGTTCATTCAATGTGTGAATTTGGCCCAAACTTATAACTGAACATAAACACACACGCAAGCTGTGAACCGGTTCCTTAAACTGTAAATAAAAATGAACAAATCAGAGGGAAGTTCGTGTCCTGTTTCCTCTTTTAGTTCTTCAAGACAAACACTCACTGTGTTCTCATATAAAAGATCTGTTATGCACACATAACCGGAGACACACTGAACCTTTATTAAACACCATCTGCATTTACTGCGAAGGCAGAAGTTGTTTTAAGAACTTTCACACAACGTTGACACCATAAAAGGATCGTTCGAATGTTTTGTGAAGCTCCTCACTCATGCTGATACTTCATGAATTTTCTGACCTCTATCTTTCTCTTACCAGTGAAACTAAAACCACTAAGGCTACATGTGCTCTAAAGATCTAACAAGACTGATACCAGCTGCTCTAGGATTGTGGGATATCAGTGAGAGCAGGACATCCACACTGCCAGGTGACCTTAGTGGCCAGAGTGCAAGCCGGTTCCTGGTTTGAGAGCAGCGGGTTTAACATCCAGAACCACATTTACACACGTATGAAGAACATCTACATGACACACCTTGAAGCTGAGGTTCATTCCTCCCCGTGTCAGGCAGTCAAGAACGGCCAGCTCAGATGGACTGATGACATCACAGTTTTCTGGCTGGAACGGTGAGCGTGTGCGACGAGAACCCTGGAAGTATTTACTCGTCACAGAGTTTAGAAGAAATTCCTGTGCTGTGGAAGACAGAGACACAATATAGACAGCAGAACGTTTATCCTTAATCCCTCTTGTGCATCATTCAGAGCTAATCTGAGAAAGTTTTATTAATTCCTACCTGTGTATGACCTGTGAGGGCTGTGTTTGTGTGTTGTGCTCTGTCTCTCTGCTGACGAGCACAGCTGCTTCACTGAGGCACAGAGTGGACTGTTCCCAGAATTCCTTGCGTGTGCCTCTAACTGAACCATTGCTGCTAACTCTGAGAACAGTCACATTAATATAAAACGTATCAAGTTGGTTTAAATGCCAGATGGCAAAACAGAAAATGTGTATTACCCCATTTTGTCAAGACTGTCTGTAAATTTTAGAGTGACACGTCTTCTGCTAATCTGATTAATTGGTTTGGCCAATGCATTGATGTGTCACCACAGCCATTTTTATGTATCCTGTCAGTCGCATTTTTCTGTGCATTGAAAATAAACGTACATGCAGTGTGTGTGTTACCACAAATAATCTGTCTCTGAGGAACCCTGCGTTTGAAAGGTGGCAATCCTTCGCAGCTCAGAATCTGATTGGCTACCTCATCCTGAAACCCTCTTTGCAGCTCCAATAGGAACAAGTTCACTAGCTTCTTGTAGTTACAGCTTGACAGCACCATGTTCCTCAGCTTCATCAGTGAGTCGTGCGCTGATTGGCCAGGAAATCGTTGCAGGAAGTCGTTGAGGCAGAAAAGGGGGGCAGGTCGGGACCGAAGATCCAAATGTTGGATCCTAAAATCCATTTTAGTTTGTGTGCTCTGAGGCTGACACGGGAAACCATTGGAGATTTTAGGTAGCGTAACTGGTGCAGCTGACGTCGGAGCAAAGCAACACACTTCATTATCCTCATGAAAGCTTTGAGCACTGAGATCTACAAATACAATGACATCATCATTTCTCTTGTTCACTTACAATTGCATTGAAGCGTAATTGTTTTTGGTGGTTCAAATGTTGGACACAGTTTAGTCTATGAGGCAAAATTAAGCACTGAATTATAAAAATCCCTATACATTCAATATAAAGCTTTTAAGATCATGAATTTATACTAACATAAATGTATAACTATCCAAACTTTATACCAGCGATGCAGCTTTCGTTTTAGAATAATTATATCTAAGAAGAAGACTGTAGGGGTTCAGACGTCACTGTGGCTGATGTATAGATATTATACTGTATATACTGTATAGATATTATTCACCCAAACTCATATGCAGATTATCCACGTTCCACTTAAAAAAAAATGAGGAACGTGGATTATTCGAAAAAGTTGAACAAAAATGTTGATGAGCAGAAATGATCAGATCTGCAAAAACGATAATGCAAGTTTAATTTACCTTGTACAATGTTTTTATTGTCAACATATGACAATAGAAAACTCGCCCAATGCAAAAGTTTTAGATATCTTTTATTAAACAAGCACATGTTCAGATGATATTGTGCGTTTTGCAGATGTTCAGCTTTGACTGATGCAGTATGTAACTTGTGTTTATCGGTGTGTTCACCTGTGGTTTGGGGCTCATGCGGGGGTCTTATGCAGTGTGTTGTCTTTAGAGGGGGCAGCGGTCTTCTCAACAGCTGCGTGTGCGCGGGGTCTCTCTGATTAGTGAACATCTGTATATAGAAACGCATGTGATTCAGAAACAGGTGAGAGAAGATACAAATTATCTTTTGCATGTTTTAGCGCCATTAACATGCATTAAAATCTCAATAATTTTCTTATTAACACGGATTATTTGGTGGTGATATTGTTTAATTCATAAAATCAGGGCAACAAATACCATCATGACGTAATATTCATTTGCAATATGAATAATAGGCTTATGCACTTGACATCATTTTGGAAATTTGGCATTTGTATGAAAAAAATGTTAATTTTAACAAAATATATGTTTTGTTAAATTGTTCATAATTAAATCCAGAAGCATTTATTCATTTCAGTCGAGTTATGACTGATACAGATACAACATCAGTTAATACGAGCTCCTGTTATGCTAAATTTTGCATGAATTCACACTTTTTTGTTGTTATTCGCTAATTTCTACAACCTTTCATGCGAGATAATAAAAACAAAAACTCACTGCTGATGTCCGATCTGAATCTTTTGTTTATATGAACCGCTTCTAAAGACTATTCCGATTAAAGTTAAACAAGCCCCTTTATTTGTAACTAGCTTTAAAAAGTTATTACCAGTCTCGAAGAAAAACTTAGACGACTAACTAGTAACATTCGCCTAAGCAGTTTATGCAAGCGGCCACTGTTCGTAGCAACCGCCCTAGCAACCGCCTGTCAAACTGTACTGTGACGTCACCGCTGGCTTGTTTCACGTCCACTCAGATGGTTTGCATGAAACGGCGATAGAACATTTAATCTTAAAGTCAAGTAACGCACTTTTCCTTTATTGTGCATGTTGCACTTTCTTTATAGCTAAACTTTTGGCTTTCAGGAAGTAAAACTGTAAAAATTTACACTCACCCACCTGCCCCCCACCCGCCCCCCTCACACACTCATCACGGATAATTTGAGTGTTTATGGTTATCTGATGAAATATTCAGATTGGTGATCAAAGATATGCGTTTTTCACTGGTTGGTTCCTATATGATAACTTATTCTGATTATATATATGTTGCATTTTGTTTTATCACAAAATCATTAAGGTCACAAAATCATTAAGCCTCAAAAAAATCACAGTGAATTTTGTCAGGTTCACTTGGAGTCTGAAATGTGTGTTGCTGATGGTTAGACGTCAAGCAGATTACCTTATAAAGACATGGACTATCTGTGTTCCTGTTTCAAATGTTGTGTGGGTCGCTGTGTGACATTTCCTTCCTCTCATATTTGAATAGACAGAGTCTGCAGCACCTCTGAACATTGACAAGCACCTTGAAGTCCACCGTCTGCAGGTATGAGAGTCTGATCCATTTATCTTCTCTCTTTGTTTGTTTGTTTGTTTGTGACTGATGAGTTTAAAGTTGTGAGCGGTGACATTTGTTCTCAAGTGAGTCTCATCAAACTGTGTCATGGTGCCGTGATGATCGTCCCTCTTGAATTTTCGTTTTCAAAACTCTGATTCTTTGGTTGCTTAGTAGCGTGTCTGTGTTCTGCAAATTTCTGTGTGTACAACCTAAAACACTCAGCTGAATTTCTCATTTTTATCCTATAATGAAACACTATCCTGAAAAACGAAGTATTTTGGTGAACCTTTGAAGAACCGTACAGCTGAATGCAAGAACCCTATAGAGCGAGAAAGGGTTCCTGATAAGAAAAGGTCCAAGGAGCCAAACCACCGAATCAGTTTTATTTGTAAGAGTGTGTATGCAGGTTCATCTAATGAGTTACAAACGTCACATCAAAACTGATTGTGCTACTCAGAAATATCTCTTACATTTATGTTGATGCACTTAACAGTGCCAGTGCATTCAGACTGTCTGTCAGTACATGCGTTTCTTGAGAATCAAACCCAGGACTTTGGCGTTGCTAGCATCATGCATCTCAGTGTTGTAAGCTGGCTTCTCTAGCACGCTTCAGTGTGATCTGATGCAGAAGTGTTGCTCAGATCAAACAGGAAACTGCGGTCGGGTTGAGCTGCAAGTTACAGAGCAACCGATGTATCAACCAGCTCTTCCAGAATAATCTGTAACAGATCATCACTGAAACTCAGAGTCTTATCTTCACACTATTGCCACAGGTGTGATGCACATCGACATCTGAACATCTCATTTTGTTCCGTTAGTTTTCTGCTTGACATCAAGAGAGTAAAAGCAGAAGACACTGTGATGAAAGAGGAAGATTACAGCATGTGATGCACATGTGACAAACTGCAAACAGCCATTTTGAATCAGCAATGAAAAACTCATCCAAAAGTTTAAATGCTGTTTTTAAAAGTCCCTCTGTAGGGAATCTTTAAGGGAATTTTATCCCTTAAAACTCATCTGTAATCATCAGAATATTTTAATGTAATTTGTTTATTTACATACTGAAATGTTTTTTCTTGTGAAAATTATTTCTTCATGCCTTAAAATAGCTGGAATGTAACCACGCCCTTGCTTTATTTAGTATACGTGGATGTATGAATATGCAAATTAGTTTCGTCCACAACTCAACAGCCCCAACTCAAACTGATCCACTCGGTCCACAAGTTAACGAAACTGGTTACATCACAACACATAGACAATTTAAACACCATCAAAAACGTGATTTTCACCACAGGAAAAATCCACAGGTGAACAAAAGAGATAAAACCCCAAAACATTTGTAAAGAAATGTGATGCTGTCTCACGTCGTTGATCTCTGTAATGTTTATGCAAATGTTTAATGTTTATGCAAATATTCAGCCTTATCTGATCCAGTTACTGTCGTGTGAATACGTCATTTTATTGAGAGTGATGCTTGTATGGTGATTTATTGTCCTCTCTTCAGTTGTTATTCGTTACACTGGCACAACAAACTCTTCTGTGACCAAAACTTAACAATATATTTTTCTGCAAAGGTAAAATTTAAACTACATTTAGAATTATTTTCATAAGAAAACATCTTAATGTTTTTTTTTAAACTGTTAGTCACAGGACATGTTAATATATATTTAAAAGGTGTAGATTTACTGTAAATTGTCTTTAATTAAAAATTTATTTACGCTTCTTTACGCTTTTATCCGAAGCAACTTACAATGTGAGGAAAACATAGAAGTGAAATATATTAGTTAAATATTTTACTGGCGTTTACTTGCAGTGACTTAACCCATAAAAACTTTAACACAGAAATCAATGCTGATTATAGTTTGATTACTTATAAAATTACTGAAATATTATTGAGTTTAAATTATTGTAATGTGATATTCTGTGCCACTTCAAGCTTAGATCTCTGGTTAGCTGCAGCATTCACACACACACACACACACATATTTCTCAAACACATCTCACACCATTAAAAACAGGATGGAAAATCTGACGCTCTCATTTGCTTGTGCATATTTGTGTATAACTGTATTAAACTGACAGTAAGAATGACATAAATGTTGCACATATGATGATGTTGATTTTGGGGTTTTTTAGCTTGTTTCTTCTCCAACCACATTTTGTTACTCAAAGGACAGAACCAGCAGCCATTTCCTGTGTGAAGTGTCTTGCGTCACACCCTTTTCTTTTTCTCTGGGTGACATTTTTTAATTTTCTGTCTTCACACTAGATCTCAAATTCTGAACAATGAAATTGTACTTGATTGGTTTTTCAAGAAATATTTTTTGTTATGCTGGTTGAAATTCTCTTCACGTCCTGCTCACACAGACAATCTGAAGGGACGCTATCAAAGCTAACTTGCTTTTGCTAGCCTCTCCAAAGTTGCATACCCTACTTTTAACACAGGTGTGTTGTTTTTCTACACAGGTATTCTGAAAAAAATTCTGTAAAATGGCGGGAACTGCACAAATCTCAGCTGAGGAGATGGAGGAACTGAGAGAAGCTTTCAGCAAAGTTGGTGAGTGAAGAGTCAAGCACACATTGTTTTCATTGTATATTGAAATACGTTATTTTCCCATCAGAACAGCTGGACCACGCAGCATGTTTGATGTTATGACCTTAAATTTTTCTTTAGATGTGGATAAAAATGGCTACATCAGTACAGATGAGTTAAACAAACTGTTCAAGGAGGCCAACCTCCCACTTCCTGGGTACAGAGTCCGTGAGATCATAACGGAGCTCAGCAGAACCATGGACCTCAATCAGGATGGAAAGATCACCTTTGATGAGTTTACCAAGGTTGGGAAGTTACACAACACCTTTAAATATCTTTACATCAGTTCTAACGTCCTAAAGTTCTCCATGTCTGTCTGTCTGTCAGGTGGTCCATGATCTAAAGAGCACAGAGGTGGCCAAGACGTTCCGTAAAGCAATTAATAAGAAGGAGGGCATCTGTTCTGTGGCAGGAACCTCGGAGCAGTCTGGAACCCAGCACTCTTATTCTGGTGCGTCTAAACACACACAAAAGACACAAAGACATCATTGTTTTTTTTTATTTTCTCTTGTCTTGTGTAGACAGTGAATGCATATATTGTAAGTTCACATACTGATAAACTGCATAGTTTTCATACACTGTATGTCACTTAAACACAGAAATTGGACTGTTCATCTTAAATGTTCTAAAACTATTAAATATTCTGTTAATATTCAAATGTTCTACATGTAACATACTTTGTCTTGGTGTGTGTGTGCGTGTGTGTGTAGAGGAGGAGAAAGTGGCATTCGTGAACTGGATCAATAAAGCTTTAGAGAAAGATCCGGACTGTCAGCATGTTCTTCCCATGGACCCCAGCTCTGATGACCTTTTCACTGCTGTGGGCGACGGGATCGTTCTCTGGTACCTGCAGCATAAAAGCACTTTCATATTTAATAGCATCATGTGATTAGTCATAAATAAGAGCAAAATATAAACAGATGTTTGAATACAGAATGCCGTTGACCAATCACAATGAAGCATCCACACCCTCTTTTTCATAAGCACCGATAATAGGTTTGACAGTGTTAAAGAACGTCTTTTATTTGCAGTAAAATGATCAACCTCTCCGTTCCTGATACTATTGACGAGAGAACCATCAATAAGAAAAAACTCACACCCTTCACCATCCAGGTAAGCCGGAAAAAATCTTTCCTTCCTGTGATTGGTTGGTTTGTTTAATATGATTGTGATTAGATTTAATGCACACGTTTATATTCAAATGTGCAGGAGAATCTGAACTTGGCACTGAATTCTGCCTCTGCGATTGGCTGCCATGTGGTGAACATTGGAGCAGAGGACCTGAAAGAGGGCAGGCAGCATTTAGTGCTGGGACTCCTGTGGCAAGTGATCAAAATTGGCCTGTTTGCAGACATCGAAATTAGCAGGAATGAAGGTACGAGTTACTGCAAAAATGGCAAAAAAGTTTTTCAAACAAGAATATGAGCATTTGTTTTAAAATCATGAATGTGTTTTGCTTTGGACTTTGAATCTGTTATTGAAGCAGCTGTATGTTTGTCTGTAGACTCACCTGATTTGTGATTTTGTGTGTGTCCGTAGCTCTGATTGCTTTACTCAGGGATGGAGAGAGTTTGGAAGATCTGATTAAACTTTCTCCTGAGGAGTTACTTCTGCGCTGGGCGAATTATCACCTGGAAGAGGCCGGCTGCCCCAAAATCAACAACTTCAGCTCGGATATTAAGGTGCCTCAAACCCACAGAGCTGGGAAATGACACAGTGAGCTCAGTAGAAGCTCAGATAAACTCAGAAGTAGCCAGAATGCATTTAATCTCACCCTTCTTCTATCATAAAGGACTCCAGGGCCTATTACAACATCCTGAACCAGGTGGCACCCAAAGGAGATGAGGAGGGAATTCCAGCCATTCCTATTGACATGTCAGGAATACGGGTGAGCAAGTTTGTCCTCATCGATGGATCAAAATACCAGAAAACAATATTCATTTATTAGATCTGAATATTTCTGTGTGGTAATCACTCATGTTGCTCTAGTATTTTGGTATTGTAGCACTTTTGCTGTTGAGATCTTTTGGATGAAACACACTTTTAATGTTTTCATTTATAAGTCACTTCAGCTGGTTTATGCTGCTGGTAGACATGTCAAACACAACATATGCACATGATAAACATACAGCACTTGCTTATCATGAAACAAAAAAACACGACTACAGGCCACACACTTGGTTTTGTAACAGATTCCTGTGTTTACAGTGTTTGATTACGATTATGTCGCTTTCTGCAGGAAAAAGACGACATACAGAGGGCTGAGTGCATGCTGGTGCAGGCCGATCGACTCGGCTGCAGACAGTTCGTCACGGCAACCGATGTCGTTCGTGGAAATCCCAAACTCAATCTGGCCTACGTAGCCAATCTGTTCAACAAGTATCCTGCCCTGAAGAAACCAGAAAACCAGGACATTGACTGGAGCTCTATTGAGGGTTTGTGAAACAGTAACTCAGTGATGTGTGTTTAAAATGATGATACAGTTGAGTTTGTATCTGCTGT
>JAZGTK010013477.1:0-14298 GCA_036877625.1 Ambastaia sidthimunki | reverse complement strand
ACGAGGTTAATGGATGGGGTCGGCCTTAAGGATTTTAAGTTTTAAATAAAAAAAGGAAGACAGAGGCTGAATTCTCCAATACTCCAACTTTTAAACACCCAGCGCTGCTAACAGAGATAAACTGTTACCTTACAGTCAGGGCTTAAATTTGGCCTGAAACGATGAGTAACCACATTCACCTAAAATTCAAAAATGGAAAAATTATTGGCAGTCTTTAAGCCTATTTATCCATATGCGCTGTAGACTCGTTTTTGTTTCATTAAGTACAAACATTCCCTCAACATTTACTGTAGCAAGTGTGCTCACTTTAAAGCTCACTACATTCACAATGTTTGCCTCTAATTAGTGGCTGACCCCTGCAAAAGTGACACAATAGCCTAAAGCAACATCATTCTCTTGAGTAGAACAGGCCTCTCTCAAACACTTTCTGGTTTGCTCTCTGTTCCAGTGATAACATAAAACGCAACCTACAGTTTTAAAAACATTTTAAAAACATTACTGAATTAAAAAAAAGTTAGACTAACGTTCCTATAACCAAGCAATATCTTTAACACAGCATTTAAAAAACTGGATGTTTTGAACATTCCTAGAACTTTAAAAAAATAACATTTTCAACATTTTTTCTACTTAGTGCAAATGTTAGAAAAACGTTCTTACAACCTAAAATTGTAATCTGGCTGGTAGGTTATCATGCCTTGCCTTACCCAGAGCACCAGAATCACCACCAGATTTTTAGGTTCCTCACCTCCAAAACGCAACACCTGCCCATAGCAGCCCTGTGACGCAAACAACAGGAACAACAACCAGGAATAGAAAATCAGACACAAGTCATGGTTTTAAATATCATGTGAAACCAAATCATGCTGGTGTTGAACTTTATAGCGACAGCGATCGCCAGGATTTAATATTTTGACTGCATGTGCAAACCAAGATGGAGCGTGATGGATTAGCTTTAAGTGGCCGTTCTTCCGCTCTGCTACATACGTCTCCACCTCTGTCTTTCAATGAGAACTACATCTGCGATAATAGGACAAAGCCATTGAAGTTCTACAGGAGGCCATTTTGCAGATAGTGCTCATTAGATCCGTTCATCTCCGGTGCCAAAGTGTTGATCCCACCAATCAGATCTCTCCAACTCTAGGAGCTTATATAACCTTGGTCACCATCCAGCTCTCTCTCCATCTGGCTACATTAGACAGCTCCACTCTACACGGCACTCGTTTTCTCATAGAGTGCATTTGCTTTGTCTGTCACCGCCGTGCTAAGATCTCTCTACCTCCCTCCCCTCCTCCCACCTCCACTCTTAACTCATTTTTTTAATCTCTGTGAAAATGCCGAGCTTCTGCTTGTTATTAGCGGGCGGCTGTGAGCGGGTGTGGGCCGGCACACAGCTGTGTTTGGGCCACTTGTTCCTCAGCTGTGGGTGATTGCGAGGCTCATGCTCAAGTGTGTGTGTAGAGGCCCGATCATCCGGCCGGCCTGCTGCCGCTCGCCCTTCTGATGTACGGCTCGAACAAATTGGTTAATCAAATAACACGGAGGCCCAGAATCAAGCTTGTAAAGTCTCATTTAAGGGCCATGAGGGGGGAGAGAGGGAAAGTGGGCGAGACAGAGAGACAGACAGGGTAAAACACAGAGAGAGAGTGAGAGAGGTTCTTTTGATTTTGCCTCTTAGATAGAGCTTTGGGTACAGATTTTTGAGGCTTGATTTAATTTCCTTATGCAGGAGAGACCAGTACCCACCATTGTTCTGCACTCACATTGAATAAGGCAGTTAACCAGCACTAGAGTGAGAAGCACTACTCAACTCCATGTCAGGGCTGATTGCTCAGAGATATATCTATATCAAGCAAATACCTCAAAGAGTACAGAAGCTTATTGACTAATGCAGCTCTCCAAGCTCCAAATTAGGTGCTGGTTCATTATGAATCAGTTCAGTTTTCAAGCAATTGACATTCATGAACTCTTTGTGAAGATGTACCATTACTAACTCAGACGCTGATCTCTTTTAAAAACTTGAATTCTGATTTGGTAGCACTTACACACAAAAAAGTTTCTGGTAAACCAGCTGACAATTTCAGGCTGTAAGAATGTTTCCCTAACATTTCTGTTAGGTAACAAAAACATTAAAAATGCTGTTTTGAAAGTTCCAGGAATGTTTAAACTGTCTAGTTTTTTATCATTATTGTTTGTAAGGTTGTTTAAAAGGTTCCACTAAAATCTTAAGAATAAAGTTTGAGATATATACAATATATTATGTCAAAAAACTATTAACATTACTGCAACGTTTCTGATAACTTTAAGAGAGCATTTGGAGAACGTTAGCCATCGTTCTGAGCATTCCCTGTTGGCTGGCCAAATCTAAGGATGCTGTTTATTGAGTTGCTCTGAAAACTGTTACAATAATTTAATCCAAAACATTATGTCTTTACAACACATTTATTTTTGTTTTATGGAGAATAATTGTGCTCAGATAGACAGAAGTGAAGACACACACAATCTTCTGAAAAGCTGCCGGCTATATGAAACAGCACTTTAGCCGGTTACTACATACTGCAAAACAGGAGCGATTTCTACGACTTGTGAATTCCTCAGAAAGCCACAAAAATCCCATCAAATAAACATGAGGCGCTCAGCAAATAATACCCAATAGTCTTATTCCTCTTAAACAAAACTACTTCCTCTGGCTGTACGAAGGCTTTAATATTGCCTTAAATATTAAACGAAAGAACTCGGGGCTCATCTATTTTTCATTTATTGGGTACAAATGTAAGACGTCATCAATCTTAGACAAATTACTGACATTTTCGTCTCAAATAAAAAAGGGTTCACTTCATTTTGAGGGAAAAGAAATTGGCTTCCGCCACCTTCAGCGAGGTTATAAGCGTCTGGGGTGTTCGAGAAGGTAGCAGATTTTTATTTCCAAACAGCTCCCTGATTTTAACCATTTAAAGCTGAGCAACACTGGAAATGGCCTTTAGCATAATACCCTGTCACAGCCTGATTTTATGATTAGCCTTTCGCTAACCACAGAAGCGTTTCAGGAGATGTTTTCCCGTCTACATTGCTGAGTTAGAGGCTACATGGGAGAAAATTGAGGCCTTTAAAAGGTAAACCTTCCGTTCTTTCATATCGGTGTGCGAACGAGAATAAATCACAGCAGAATTACGTTGGAAATATTTACAAATGACTGCCGCAGAGAGAACTTAGCACCACGTGAATTCATTAGTCATTTAATACAGCCATAATTATATTGTGTTTGAATCGTATATTTCCGAAAGGTGAGATCGGTCAATGTAGGCCTGGGGGCTCAGCACTGTGTAATTACAGCCTGATATACAAATGGGGCCCGTAATAGAGGAACAGTCAGTGCCGCCTAGCCTGTGGTGACCCCACCAGAGGATTACCATACAGGAGGGGTGAGCCTGTCTCTCAAAAAATGAAGGGTAAAGGGGGAAAAAACGAGATCTCTCAATCTCAGGCCCTGGGGTTCGAACCCCACCCCCTCTGCTTCACACAGCTAGAGAACTTGGCGCAGGGCGGTGACATTAATCTGAACTGTGTGCTAATCCGTCATCTCACAGGTACACAGAATGTTGGGAAACGAGTACAAAGCTAGGCAGTGGGATTTATAACAAAAGCCGCGATGTGCTCAGTTAATTCACCTCAATGGTGCTGACAAGCTACTGCCACATGTATAATTCAAACGCTAAAGATGGAGAGAGAGAAAGCACGACCTGGCATTATACCCAGACCGAAATCTCTATGTCTAGCCTTTTTCCTCTAATTTCCTTAGCAGGATGGATGAATATTTGTTTATCATTCTCTCACTCTCTTTCCCTCATGCCTCATTTGCATAGGTAGATTGAGATATGCAGTGAAAAACGGGATGTGGGGTGATGTGGAAAGCAGGGTTTGCGGTTGATGAATCATTTTCACTGGCTGCAGTTGCATTGCTGTAAATGTTTGATTATTTGTAAATGGATTACTATTCGATTTTGAGTTTGGTATGTTTTAATGTGATTTTTGCACTGGCTCAGAGCCGGTCAACGAATTCGCCTGTGAGTGTGTGTGTGAGTGTGTGTGTGTGATTTTTCTAGTTGTGACTAAAGACTTTTTTACTCAGTGTTTTTTTGTTTTGTTTTCAGGTAGATCTAAACATCCCAGAGAAGCAAAATATGTTTATTAGATTTATGCATCCAAATATATAAAAAGACAAAAATAATTCTAAGAAAATTCAAAAACCAAAAACCTAAAACCTAGTGGAACAAAAAAATTGATTTTTTACACTTTTCCTAACATACAAAACGAGTGCTGAAATGATCCTTTCATTGCAGTGAATCTGGTTTAATCTCACCTGCCTTTACCTGCATGAGGAGACAAGTAATTAGAGCAGTCGAAAGATATTTTTCATTAACTGAAGTTTTGACACCTTCGACCGTTAATCTCATTTTCACCCTTTTAATTTCATTTCTGCCACATTCATCTAACTTCTAACACTCTCTAGGTCTGCTTGTTCTTCTCCATCCATTACTCTCAATTCACTCTTTGATACCGTTTCACTGTTTCAGGGAATCAAAAATGATAAAACTTGATACTGAATGTTTGTTACAGAAAAGCAGAATGTCTGATTTTGTATGTTGGCTGAAGGAAAGTGGGGAGAGAGAGAGAGAGAGAGAGAGAGAGAGAGAGAGAACGCATGTAATGGAATCCAAAAGTCTGTGAACAGTAGTAATATGCTTCTATTTTGCAAATTTTAAGTTTAATGCGTTTAATTAATTAATTAAAATGAATGATATTTGATGTTATATCATATATCATATATTTGATTTGTATTTCATAAATCATATTATCAGCATGACAATTTAGGTGAATGTTTCAACTGAAAAATATCACATGACATTGAGTCATGAAACAACCTTAAACATTTCAAATGTATTTTACAGAATTGTTCAAAACTAAATTATTGTTTATTTACAGGTCTAAATTAAATCTCAGTTCCCTGATTTTCATTGTGGTCTCAGACTTCTGGACAGCACTGTGTGTGTTGGCACCGGGTCAGTAAGTAAGCCGGTCTTTACACCCCCGCTTCCCTGCGCCCGGTATCATGCTGTGTTTCACCCAATCTGTTTGCCTTCCAGCGGTGACCTTTCTCAGAGTGAGATGTATTAGGCTGGCAGCTCATGCAGGAACAGTGTATTAGGCCTCAGTCTGGTGACAGCCACAGGAACTGGGGGCTAATGGCTACAGGCTTGTAAAAACTTCCCTCATGCATCAGCACTGCTAACACTAATGCCGCATTAGATGCAGATGCCTCAAGCAGAGAGAGAGAGAGAGAGAGAGACATCAATGTCTCTCTATCTCCCCCCGCTCATTTTTTAACTTCCTGTCTGCGTCTCTTCATTACCTCACTGTCATCCTTTTACTCCTTCTCTCCTCTTGTTGTCTGTAATCTGTGCTCATCTTTTCTTTTTCCATTAACTTCTTGTCCTTTTTTTTCACTTTTACTAACCTCTTTAACTCAATTGCCAATCCTCTCCTCCCTTATTCCTCATGTGTCTCTTTTCATGCTGTTCCTGTAGAAGAACTGAATTAGATATGGAGAGAGAGAGAGAGAGAGAGAGAGAGAGAGAGAGAGAGTTTAGCAGCTCATTACATTGCCCTCTGATTGGGTGGAGTGAGTGAGCTGGGCGATAATAAAGCCTAAATTTTTCAATACGGTTAAAAATGGGTCCGTGACAGCAGAGCTGGAGAACAGGAGCTGTCGCAGACAGAGCACAGAGGGCCACTGAATTAGCAATACCATACATCATAAAATCTAATTAAACCCGGCTGCACGACCAAATGAGCTCCCTCACTCTGTCGCCATTCTATTAAACGAGCTGGAGAGAGCTGACTGAATTATTCACAGTGAAGGATTTTGCATTTATACAAAAATTGTGCACTTAATTGTCCATGCTATATTACAGATTTGGCCTTATGTTAACAATGAGCCTTAAGCACACTTAGTGGGCCGTATCCAGAGTGTGACAGAGCTTATGTGATCGTCATAGTTTAAAGGGGTATCGTGGCTACGTTATGATTTGAGACGATACTTAAACACGGATGACAACGAGTTTTTGTCACAGTTGAGACAACCAATAAGTTGAGACAACCAATAAACAAATGCATTTACAATATATAATGAATAATGGAGATATATAAAAAGCAACTACCCAGCTAATGATTTTAGGTTGTAAGAACGTTTCCCTAATGTTTTCATTAAGTAACAAAAACTTTAGGAATGTGCAAAACATCCAGTTTCTCTAAACATTGTATTAACATTACTGCTTGTTCAGAAGAAAATTATTCAAACATTTTTTAATTCTGTAACATTTTTAAAATGTTCCACTAACATTTTGATAACTTTAAGAGAACATTTGTCAATGTTCTGAGAACGCTCCCTGATAACTAGGAACCTAATTACCTGATAAATAGATCAGCTTACCTGGTCACCAGCAGATGTATTTGGATTTTGCATTCTGGTCACCAGCAACACAAGTACCAAAGCAGCATAAACCAGCCTAGACTCAGTATAGAAATTTAAGCTGGTCTTTTCAGCAGGGTGGTAAAAATTGACCTTTGATTTTGTTTGTAAAACCTGAAATAGAAACATATATGAGAAAAAATATGAGAAATCAGTGACATGAATATAATAAACAGTATAACAGCTGTGTAATTCTGACAACAAAAACATTTCTATAGATCTGAGATCTTGTCAGTTGTGGCTACAATAGCCAGTGATCGGGCTGGTTTGAATTAGGACAGGTTTGAAGCTGAGAACTCAATACATCTTTACAGCTGGGAGCAAAAAGGCAAAGTCATTTTGTGTATTATTGCTTGTGTATTTCAAGGCCAAGACTAGGAATTAAAGTGAGAAAGAGTCATCAATCACAACACTTTCATGTTTTTTCCACCATAATATTTTCAATCAATGAGCCATTTCACCATATTCCAGAGAAGGGACCTCTGTCATTATAGCTATTGCTTTTTTACCCCCTCCTCTCTCTCTGCCTTTTTTTCTCAGCCTGTCTCTTTCCCATCTTCCAAGCTTTCCAAAAACACAACTTTATTATAGTTGCTGTCAATACAGTAATAATAAAGAGTGTGTTTGTGGCTGGGGCTGCTGTAATACACTTTTAACAAGAGCGCCGCAGATGCGTGGCCAGTGAATATTGAGTTTTAAAACTCTTCAGTGTGTGATTTGTGGCCCTGTCAGGGTGAGTATTTGTCAGTGTCGGGGCGGTACGGCCTCGCGTTGACAGTTTGCTGGTAAGTTTGGAGTCTAGAAGGCTAAACTCGCTGATCAGCCATTACAGAGAGTCGGCTGGTGACAGTCAGGTGATGGATCTGTATTTATCGTGGGCCGGGCTTTGCTGCCAGACATTATTATAAAATAAAAGGTAATTTTGTCAGGTTTCAATCAAGCCACCCGTCATTTGTCATACTATGGTTTTGGCAACCACGTCCTCGCGTTGATGGATCGTTGCGGTGTCTCGTGTAGGAGTCTGTTGTTGTTAAAGTCAGGAGGAATTAGTTAGCACGAGATGTTTTTTGTGAGTTATCTCAGCGTAACTGACCCCATGAGGTCTTAATCTCTTTTCAGCGATGGAGTGTGGCAGTTGTTAAAGCTGCAGATTGTAATCCTACATGCTGTGAGACATCTTCTCTTGCTCTGTGGGAGGTATATAGGGGCCTTTCTGTTTTAATCTGTTTCTCTCACTTTTTGTTCTCCATTTCTCCTCTGATAAGTTTTTTGAGTGTTTCCTAGCGCAGTGGTTTATTTTCTCACTTTCATGTGCCTAGAGGATCACAATTTATGGAAACGGTCTGTGACCTTTCGAGTTGTTTTATAATGTGACAAGCATTCTTTTCATCAGAACAGTGGAGTGTCAAACAGCAGCATTACTAAAGAAATAAAAGTTTCCTCTGGGGTGTAATCCTGTGGTGATCCTGTGGTGAACTGAAATTAAACATGGCAGAAAATGCTTCCTTTCATTTAGCTACTCAATAATTAAAATGTTTACAGTTATATTAACTTTTATTTACCTAGAAGTTCTGCAGGAAACAACAAAAGACCTCATAATTATTTTTCTTTGTTTTATCCATGTGCCTTTTTGCCCACTACACCTGGATGTTTTAGCATCACAACACAGCGTTTGAAGACATCTTCACCTCCAGGATACAAGATCTTCATTGGTTGCTTAATTCTAGGAAAAGTTTCTAAAAAACTCCAACTCCATAAACTCTCTGAACAGCAAGCCCCAGTCCAACGCACATTAGCTTTAGCACACATCATGGCCATTAGCATGCCACAACCAGGGGCAATTTCTATACTGTTTTAAGCAAAGACCATTTTCATAATGTGAGTCTATAAAACCCAGAGTTAAAGTCAGTATCGCGTTCATGTTTTCTGATTTGAAACATTTCAAGCTGACCTTCGAAGTGGCTCCGTCCACAGGCAGAGCAGTAGTTAGCGTTGTAATGGGCTTTTATCTGTGATTAGCCGCTAGCTGCACTGTCACATTTAAGTCTATAATGCTTTAAAAGTATTAGCATTAATATTCATGCACAGCAGCAAAGGGAGAGCTGCGGTACCCCAGGACTTTAGGTTTGACTAAGAGGCACCATTACCGCCCTGCAGTAACTTCAGTGAGACTGTATCACTGCCCTCCACCACGTCACGGTTCAAACTCAGCCTGAATTTACCATACTAGAGAAAAGAAGCCTTTTATATAAACAGATTTTCATTGGGTTCCACTATGTTCAATCTCCATGAAAAATCATGTGGATATTTTACTAAAACAATTTCAGTTCTTTACACCTCCTGTTGTTTTTTTTCTAAAAGGCATATTTAAACTGAAGTGGACATTGCGGTAAAACCACCAACAATTACAACCATTTACATGAATACTGTAAAGCAACAAACAGCAGAAATAGCGCATGACAAATGTGTCCGGTTTGGCTGTTAGTAAATTTAAGCAGAGCAGTAATTATTTTAACAGGTGATTTGTACAGATTTGTGCACACTTATCACATTAAGTGGATTTAGTTCGTGCAATATTTATATATATGTAGGCTACTGCATGTAGCTGTTTTATATTATTTAAACATAGTGACAAAGCCAACATTGAAATGGAGTAAAATGGTTTCAGTTATTTGGTTTAAGTGTAACTCGACTGATTTTAGAGCCCAAAATGCTTCTGCTTTTTTGCTTAGCTGTCCTTGTGTAAATTAATACAATGCAAAAGTTTCACACAGCACTTAAATGTAAACGATTATTTTGAAGAATGCTAAATAATTTCTTTGAAACTGCATTGCTCTCTTAACTGCAAATACATGGGATTAATGTGTGGCTGTTATCGTAAGAGACAAACCATGTACAGAATGTAGCCTACATCAAAAGATAATTTCTTATGGTATTACTATAATAAGCAAAAAAAATTAAATTAATCTGGTAATTTGCCGGTAATGCCTATAAGATCTGTATTCATTCAAGGCTGAGTCGGTCCTTTTGAACAGTCTTTGTACATGTACCACTTCTAATAAGAATAAATCTCAAATTATGCTGACTTTCCCACTTACAGAAAAGTAATTTTACTGCCGCATATATAGGTTAAAAACTACCCAATTTCATGTCAAATAAGCTCTCAGGCAGGAAGTGCTGCTAATATTATGTCTTCGGTGATGGAGAGAGATGTATTCTTTTATCATCTGCTTCTGAAAAACTGGATTTGTATGACACCTCACCATCAGGGCACCAGCTTCACGGTCAGGAGATAAAATGGTACTTAGGATAATGTGGTTGCCCTTAAGGTATGTGGAGGTGAATTATATTCTGTGATTAATAATCTGGAAATTAAAGACTCACTCATTTTCTAATTTAATTCCATCTCCAATGGAAAAATGTTCACTCTGAGGTAAATTGGCGAATAATGTTGCTAATTCAAATGCAGATGAAATTTCAATTCGGGGTGGCATTGGGAAGTTTGATTGACGAGTCCCTTGTGGATCGTTATCGCTGCCATCCGCCATCGCACCGATTCCCCGGCAGTTCTCGTAATAACGGAAACGATGGACGAAATGAGTAGCAGGCATTTCCCTTGTCACTGACTCGTTCAGTCAGTCTCATCGCACGCTCTAATCGTATTTCTGCCCTTCACTCGCTCCCTCTCCCCGCAAAAATAATGAACAAACGCAGGGAAGGTCAGGAATCATGGGAAATTGCAGTATTTGCTCTGCATTTTAGACTGATAGCTCCACAGCCTACTGTTTCTAATTATTAACATGTATAATTATCGTCGCCTGCCTGGATGGGGCGAGTCAGGGAAAATAAAATGGCTGCAGTAGAGTTGATTTAATGAAGGGTAAATGTCAAGGTAATTACATGGCAACACAGGTTAAAAGCAACGTTAAATTTCCAGGCAGTGAAGTGACATTCACCTGACAGAGAGTCTGAGAGAGAGAGAGAAAGAGTCAATACTCAGTGTAAATGTTTTAAGCGACACATATCCATTAATCTCATTTTCTGCAGTCTGCATGTATATACAATAATGGTCCATTTAAAGGAAATTGTCTCGGTGTGACTTTGCCTTTATATTTCATCATACCTGTCTCAAAGATTTGTTAGACCTTTTACCCACAGGCTTCAGTAAAAACCGCCCCATCCTCACCCTGTTCAATTAAAACAATCATTGACAATGAAAGGCATTTGTTCCAATACATTTAACTCTGAACTCTGTGCTCTCTCCGCCCGCCTGATCACCCTACATCTCCCACCACCACTGCACAAACACCATCTTTGAACTCTTATACAAATTGTCACTACCAGATTATTGGAACAACCTCTGCATACTGTATAACTGTTGGTATATTTGCTATTTATTATAAACTGCGTGCTTTTACATCTTATTAAAGCTGCAATCTGTAACTTTTTAGGTTAAAATTAAACAATATCGGTTATTGCAATTACATGACAGATCAGTGACCAACACAATCTTCTTACCTTACCAAGATTACAAATGGTTAGTTTATAATAATGATTTATAATTTGAGCTGTCAGGTAGGAATTTCACAAAAAATGACAATTTCTTCAACATGCAGAAAAGTATGTAAAGTAACCTGCAATTTTAAGTTTCAAACAGAGATGGCAGTAAAGAGGCAAAAGTTACGGATTGCAGCTTTGTATTTGCATATGTATTGTTTATTATTTATTAAATTCCTGTGTGCATTTAAATCACAATTGCACGTTTTGGGAAAGCACAACATAAATCTTATACCTACAACAATTCTGTACAAGCTTGAATTTTAAACTTACTCTGTATTAGTGTTTAAATTGTACAGTAGACATTATTCCAGGGTTTTATTTGAACTTTTTGACACAAGCAGTGTATAATGTACCCGGTGCTGTATTCAATAGCTGTGTAGCTGTCTTCATATTTCAGTTACCACTTTAACCATCATCCAGGACATAAGAAAAGCTATCAACCAGACCTCCGCCACCACAACCCCTCTCTCTCTCTCTCTCTCTCTCTCTCAGGGTAGCACAATTCTCAAACATCCAATGTGAAGACATTATCATAGTCTTTTCATTACATTTGGCACGGCAGGTTAGGTGTGCACGAATGAGTATAAGTGTCACAGCAGAAGACAGGAGAGGTCACGCCTCCCTTAAAAATCTAATAATCCCTGTGGTCTAATGGTCCTCCACCTCTCCGGATCTCTTCTGCACTCACACACGGCCGCACTTGAGCCAGTCTGTGCCGAGAGGGACATTTTCTCACCTTATTGTTCCAGTTTCTTTTCTTCCTTAGTCGAACCTCATAGACTGTGAGTGACAGAGTGGCACTACTAAAGCAACCTGTGCACAAAAAGATTAGGGCCATTCAGGTTAAGCCAACAATATGTAAAGGCACTAAGCGTGTGTGTGTGTGTGTGTGTGTGTGTTATATAGAGATATATGACTGTGTGTCTTTACAGACAACAAGTCCATCATGGCAGCTGTTACAATGATCATTTAAGGAGCGCGGTGCTGCAAAATTGGTTAGGATTGCATGGCGAATGTCTCTGTTTATTATGGCTGTGTGTGAACTATTTCACAATTAGAGGTAAATTTGATCATCAGTCACGTAACTTCATAGCCGGCACGGGCTGTAAACAATACTTTTATTTACAAAGAGAGCAGGTGTAAGGCCGTGAACAAGACTCTCACGAAGCAATTCGCTCTTTTAAATACACTGAGAGAGGCACTTTGTTTTCATCCTAACGACCCCATTTAGAACACGTCGGCAAAATTAATGCGGAACAAACTCGGCAGTAACCGGGCCGACTAATTTTTGCTCATTTCGTGTGAATTATTGATGATGGAGAAATATACCATATGCTCCCGCCGGAGTCACGCACATTCATTCTGCCGCGTATCGCGCCTGTTTGCTGAAAAGTCGGAATAAAGTTATGACTGCGCTTTGCCGTGAAAGGTAAGTTATGGCGGCATGTTAATCACGTATAAATCAGGTGCGGTAATTATACTCCCTGCTGCCGTCTGAGGATCTTTTCAGCTGCGGTAAGGGCTGTTCTATCACCTTATTCCTTCACACCTGAGAACACTCTAATACTGTAAAAAATACTATAGTTACTGTCGTCTTCACCCAAATAGTGTTGCTACATTTAAAACCATATAAAAATAAGTATTTAATGTCTTTTAAATGGTAAAAAATAGGTTTTCCAGAGGTGTTTAATACTAAGACAACTGCATGTTTTGTAGCTTTTGCAAGAGAAATGCTATCCAATTTACGTGGTTTCTACATTACCTTAAATTTAAAAAAGCATTTATGTATGTATGCATGCATGTATATTAAGCACATATATGTATACATATATGGATACGTATACATATATAGGCCTAATATACATACACAGGCGCACACACACACACACACAAATAAAGTGTCATAATTGCAATCCACGAAAACAAAGCAGTTTGAAATGATCTCGCCCTGATTTTTGCTACACAGGTTACAGATGTCTGATCAACAGCCAGGAATGACATGTCATTTGTAACCCCCGTCGATAAACTAAACAGGCTCCTGTGGCATTCAGGTGGACTGTTGCACGGGTCTGTCTTTGTTTGGCTATAACGAGAAATCCATCTACTAAATGAATTCCCTTCTCGTATTTAAGACCAGTCGATCACGCAGGAATAGCTAATGATCTAAAAGAACATTTTGTATATTGGTGCCATTACTGTCTGTGATATCATAATCTCATGACATATGACTGCACCCTTCGGAGGAGAAGGGGTGACACCTAGTGTTGTGTGTCCGGTATCGTCTCATAAGCACAACTTCTGCAGGTGAATTTTTACTTTTTTAACAGATTTGTACAGCCTGGAGCCTGAGATTTCACCGTTTAATCCTAAATTTTACTCTGTATCAGGCCTTTAAAGTCAACTGGGATTATTAAACGTGTTCTATAAATGGCCACATTTTTGCCTGATTTTAATTTGTTTGTGAATTATTTAATGTGAACAGAACTGGGTGCCAGTTTGATTCCATTTATACAATACAACCTCTCTCTCTCTCTCTCTTTCTCTCTCTCTTCCTTTTGCTCGTTTTTAAGGGAAGATGGAGGAAACAATCGCTAGTTTGTTTCATACCTGAGTGACTCTTTCAGTGATAGTCAAATTGCTGTAAAGGGGAAAGGTTAGTCTGATTCAGCCCAAGTTTGTGCAGTGAATTACACATAATTTCCTGGTATCAGTGAAGGGGATTTTGTTTTGTATGGAGCACCAGTAACTTTGCATATATAAACTGCATTTGTATAGCAGACTCCAGCAATGCAAAACTGCATGGTTCTCTCTGAAGCCGGACAATAACAACCAGCGGCTATTTAACTGAAACTGAAATGTGATGTGAGCAGCCCTTTTGGCCTGTTATCTACAACCTTTACTGATAAGCAAATGTAAGAACAAATTTGTTAGTGTGATGATTTTTATCTCTTCGCTCTCTCAGATATGGTCCCTATTTACACCAAATGTTTTTGATAAGAGAATTCTTCGGCATAATTCAGGCTAGACCAATGACAGTTGCAACAGTTCCAAGAATTGCCTGGATTACAACAGACAGTTGCCATAAATCACCGATTGTCACAGATGGCAATCGGCTGTTGGGCCACACTTGCTACAAAAAATCTGGATAGGCTACAATATCTAATCTTATTGTGCTTAAATTATGGCAGTGGAGTGTTGGACCACATGCTACT
>JAZGTK010013476.1:0-14298 GCA_036877625.1 Ambastaia sidthimunki | reverse complement strand
TGCAATTGGGTCCTCCTTCCAGAATCGTTTACACTCGCACAAAAAACAGATTTTTTTACTCACATCTGACATAGATATATAATTTGTTGCCCATCTGTAAACACAGAAATATGTATAAATAATAAAAATAAAGAACATTAAAGCCAAATATAAGGAGCCTATTAGGATATATGGAGTTGTCGTGTCACCCATGTGGAAAGCATTAAAGTCGTCTTTATGATAGCAACTTTTTTTTTAAATGCTTTTTTTTTAATTAATTAAACGCTTTTTTGTCTAATTAATTGCTGTTGGGTGTACGATTTAGCAAAAGTCCATTCACAATTCGAGGGTCAATCATGGAGCTTATATTAGTAAATGACTATTTACTAATAAAATGATTATAAACAGGGCGGACAAAAAATCAGTTATGACTTTAAGATCAGATCTGAGCAATAAGACTTGCAGTATAAACACAGCCAAAAAGGTAAAGAGGATGTAAATTAGAAATACCTGTCATTATGGGCGAAGGCTCGTACCTCTTTCAGTGGTCTATGAGAAGGCAATGTATTCAGACTGCCTACTGAAACTCTTTATTCATAAACTTTTTTCAGTGTTGTACATGTTTGGTAATTTTTCCGTTTTCTGTGTTTTATTTCTCTTTATATGTAAAGCTGCTTTGAAGCAATGCAATATCGTTAAACCACAATAATAAAAAAATATTGCATTAAAATAGACTTGAAAATTATGCTGGCATAACTGGAACTGCACTGGCATAATTTAAATGGTTTTAATATCCATCTGACTGATTTGACCTTGCTGTGAGTGAGAAATTGTCTCACTATATTTGTAAAACTGTTTCTTTCATATTAAAATATATCCCAATTATGGCACTATGACACTCTGTGTCAAACACTGAAAAGGTAATTTAAGCATTTATGACATCAAGACTTGATTATTGCAATGCCTTATTGGGTGGCTGCCCTGCAGGTTTAGTACAAAGACTCCAGCTGGTTCAAAATGCAACAGCCAGAGATCTTACAAAAACGAACAAGTATGACCATATTAGCCAAGTTCTGTCAACACTGCACTGACTGCCTATCAAGAATCATTTAAACTTTAAAATTCTGCTGATTACATTCAGGGACCTAAATGGTTTAGCTCCTCGATACCTGAGCAAGCTCCTTTCTTATTACAATCCTTCACATTCCCTGTGATCTGAAATTTTTGGCTAGTTGATAATACCCAGAATTTCAAAATCAAGCGCAGGTGGTAGATTCATTTCATATTTGGTGCCCAAACTCTGAAACAGTCTTCCCAGCATTGTCTGGGAGGTAGATACACTATGTCAGTTTAAATCTAGATTAAAGATCCATCTCTTTAATCTAGCCTACACATAGTCTTATGGATTTATTACTCAAATCCCTTAAGGGATTATTAGACTACATTAACTAGGTAAACCGGCACCAGGGACACTACCCATAAGAACAGACGGCTCCAGACTAAGTTTGTCTGTCTTTCATTTCCCCAAGGTCGTGTAGTCAGCAGGATCTGGACTTTAACCATGAATGGTTATGAACCATGATACAGACAGACCCAGCTCCAGTTCAACCTGACACTAGTCCTATTGCGGGGTCATCTAGATGATCATCCTTATACCAATTTAATAAGACTAAAGCCATAACCAGGATTACCCAAAATCAATAGGAATACAATGGACTTTTTCAGCCACCATCTCTGCAAAAGGTCCAGAACAAAGTTTCAATGTAGCTTCAAATGGCTCCTCTTAACCCTATCTGATGAATAAGGGTCTTGTCTATTGAAACAATCAGTCATTTTCAGAAAAAAATGTATATTTACATATACAAATGTTCGCCTTGGTCTGGCTCTGTGATGCATGTCACTAAACTCACACATTACGTAGTCATGTTGGAAAAGTCACATTGTACCTTGGTGGAAGAACCATTTTATTTGATTTTATTAGGAAGACCAGGCTGATAAATAGAATTTAAACATTGTTTCACACTCCGGAGCTGAAGGTGGCGGTAATGCAGCTATTACGCTGGTTGCCATGTGCAATTAAAATCCAAAAAGAACTGCTCAATTGTTTACAAGCGTGGAAAAGAGGGCTATTCAAAAGTTGATGTGTATAGAGAATGCTGCATATAGATATTTG
Source organism: Ambastaia sidthimunki (assembly GCA_036877625.1). Classification (NCBI taxonomy): domain Eukaryota; kingdom Metazoa; phylum Chordata; class Actinopteri; order Cypriniformes; family Botiidae; genus Ambastaia; species Ambastaia sidthimunki. The sequence goes on along the minus strand of JAZGTK010013476.1, from coordinate 12,146 downwards.
TCAGTTTATTGTTGAAAATGGTCCATTCGTGTGGACGTTCCTGGATGTCTAAATCTTGCAATCCGCCTATGTCTATGTGTGGACCTTTGGAAAACTATTTGACTATAAATAAAACATAAAAGTATTCCATTAAATTGAGAAAAATCCTGGCATGTTTTCCTCAAGAACCTTAATTTCTTTTTGACTGATAAATAAAAGACATAAACATTCATTTTGGGGTGGATATATCCTTTAAATGAAAAATTATGCCAGTAATAAAGAAATTGAATTTTTAATACAAAAAATAAATCAAATGTATTCATTTAATTCTCCATATGTGTGGCAATGTCTATCTAATTTGTAGATCAGTATCAATGATCGATGTTGAATCAACATTCACTATTTGATTAGCTGATTATAACAGTGTTTCCCACAAGATTTTGTAAGCATGTAGCCCTAGGTGACATCACATACTAATTAGCATATTATGACGTCATCATGTAGTATTTGCCTTAAGACTAGTGATGAGACTTCAGATTAATTTTGCTTCTACTCTCTGATCTCTCATGTACTGTATTTTAATACAACTGAATGCACAATAAAGCCCTTCTTATTTACATATATTCTGTTCCTTTTATCAGACAAAAAACAAGTGTAAGATTTTGGCTATATCACTTCCTTATGTTTTTAGCAACCTCCTTCAACTTTACTGAAAACATTTTAGTCTGCTAGAAAATTATAAAGAGTTGTACATCTACATTGGGTTATGTCCAACCAGCTTTATTGCCTAATTAAAAAAATCCACCAAACAAGACCTAAAGAGCCAATGCCAAACGCTGAATTTATAAATATTATTTATGCCCTGCCTATTGGAACCAGAGTTGCCAAGTCTGCTTTTAATGCGACGTTAGGCTTCTTTTTTCTTAAATTGCATTAAAGTCAATTAAATGTGCTGCTTCTCCCTTCCTCTCACTGAAGTTGATGCTAAAAGAGGCGATCCTTACAGATCCTCTAACAATAGAACTCTTGATAAAGTGCAGCTCTCTTCACTTATTTACATTTAAGTAAGATCTGGATGCTCATTTTTGGCTCTGTCACATCCATTAATTTGCAACGTTGTTGTGTGTGTGTTTTTTTTGTCTGTATTTTAGGTTTACCAGTTCAATGTACAATGTATCAGTGTAAAGATTGTGGTATTCAAATGATAAGGTAATCAGAAATACTTAAACACTACAAGCTTAAGCATGGCCACTTTGGGCATAGTCATCTGCATAGTCAGTGCTACTAAAACTGGAAAGTATTTTTCATGTTCCAAGTGCTGCAGTTAGTGAATTGTTGGAAGAGCTCCATTATTTGTTAAGCACTGCTTCTCCTTGTAATGCAAAAAATGTGATAGATGAGATACTGAATAGACATAACTTGCATATTGACCAGTCAGTTACAGAAGAACTTGCATCTGCTGTGTGTATCAACAATTCAGTTTCTCATGCAATTGGTAAAGATAGTCCACTTGGCACATCATTTAAATGTAAAGCTTACTACAACCAGAATTTCAAAGTTGTTGAACCAGTAGAATTTATATTGGATGAAGAAAGTAAAAGAACAATGCAAATGCAAGTTTTTACAGGTGCTTTTAAGTAACAATTACATCCTTGACACAACTTTAGATACTCAAACCAGTCAGAAGTTGGACAAGAAAAAAATGTATATGTATCCTATCGTGATGGTATGCATTTCAAGAGCAATGATTTTTTATCTTGTAGTGAGTTGCGAATATTGCTGAATTTATATGTGGACGATTTTGAAATTTGCAACCTGCTTGGCACTTCTAGAAAAAAGCACAAGTTCTGTGCTGTATATTGGAATATTGGCAATTTACCACCAGGTGAAAGTTCCTTACTGTCTTCCATATATTTGGCACTACTTTGCCGATCAGATGATGGACCTATGGATATAAAAAAATCCTTGAGCCTTGCTGCAAGACCTTTCCACATTGGAAAGCCAGGGAATTTTTATTGCACAGCGTGGTTGTTTCATTCTTTTATTCATTTTCATGCAGACAATCTGGGAGCACATGGAATTGCTGGCTTTGTAGATAGTTTTTCCGGGGAATATGTGTGCTGGTTTTGTACTGCGAAAAAGTCTGAAATTCAGGAGAAAGAAGTGAGTTCTGATGATTTCCATCTCAGAACTAAAGAGATACATTAAGTGCATGTCAGGTCAGCAGTAGATGCTGACAAGCCTTGTTGTGGTGTAAAAAGACAGTGTGTTTTGTCTGCACGTCTCTCCCATTTCAGTGTCAATACTGGGTACCCCCCGATATTGCTCATGACATATTTGAATTGATTGATTTTGGACAAAGGAACAAAACAACAGTAGTAAAAGAAAAGATGTCCAAAACTTTTGCCTACAGAAGGAGGAATGTGGTACAGAACAGTCCAATGATTGGGGACTTTAAACTCCAGTGGCCTGCACTTTTTTAAGTAGAAGAGGTAAGGTCATGTTTACTCTTTACTCATAACCTCTCTTTTTATATATACTTACCTGGTGCTACTGTTGATGCTTTCCTTACATCAAGCGTTAACATTAGATTCTTTAAGTCTTAAAGTGGATGGGATGATTGGAGAAGGGTTGGTTTGGGGTTGAGCTAAAAAAAAAACTTGATTTAAGAAGAGAGGTAAGAGAAAGGTGACTGACCACAATGTGTTATTGCTGTCTTTGTCTATATCTATACTTCTGTGTATAATAGATGGGTGCTGAATTCCGTCGCACCACTACCATTACCCTTGAAAACACCTTTATGGCACAATTGGACAAATATCTTATACAACTCACTGCTGTCCTCCAGAAAGAAGGAGGTGTTTCTGGTCAGAAAATTGACAAATATTTCAGGACTTTACAGGAGGTTTGTATACTTGTGCTAAGTATAATTATTTTTCCCCCAAAGGTACCAGTAATCAGCACAGTGGTGTCAAATTTATACTTAAGGTAGTTGATATTTAAGTTCTTTAGATTTTTCCTTATGTCAGCACTGTGTATAGACTGTATGCTTGAAAGTAAAGTAATGCTCAAATTTATAATATTTGCAGACAAGTGATGTCCATTGTAAGAGAGAAACTATCATCAAAGCTCCTTTCATTTACCTTGGTGAGGATGAGGGATGCCTAGTGAAGGAATACATGGTAAGTGTTTAAGCTGTGTTTAAGGAGTAATCCACCTACAATTTAAAATTCTGTAATTATTTACTCACCCTCACATTATTCTAAAACCGTATGAACACAAATAAAGATATTTGAAGAAAGTTGTCTGCCATTTGTTTCCATACAATGAAGGTGAATGGTGACCAACACTTTCACACTACAAAAAGATATAAAGGCATCGTCAACATAATCCATGTGACTCATGTGGTTTATTCAAAGTCTTCTTGGGTCATTTGTTTCCTTTGGATGTGATTTAAAAAAAACAATATAATTGAATCACCAAAGAAGAATTTGATTAAACTACACAAGTCACATGGATTACACTGACAATGCCTTTATATGTTTCTTTGGAGTGTCAGAGTTTTGGTCCCCATTACCCTTGATTGTATGGACACAAACAGCTTACAACTTTCTTCAAATATCTTCATTTATGTGCCAAAGATGTACAAAAGTCATACAGGTTTGGAAAAACGTTATGGTAAGTAGATGATGACATTTTAATTTTGGGGAACAAAATTCCAAGTCCAAAAGACCATGTTTGTGTATGTCGGAGGATTATCTGAAAATATATTTTTTGATTCAAGCTAACTTATAGCCTCGTCCTGTATTGAAGCCCCAAGGAAAAAAAAGATTTACAATATTAAACAACATGCTGTATGCCATAAGATAATGCCAAAAGAGATACTGTTTGACCCTCACTGCTCATTCAGCAGTGCAGCCCAGTCCACAGAGAACCCTAGCATTTGTAATAAGAATTTGCCAAAATACTGTATGCATCCTTAAGGGAATTTTTTTTTTTAAACCAAATAAATGGGAACCACAATAAAATAATGGTTTATAGCTTATTAATTTAAAATCGCCAACCAATTACCAATCAATTGGTACCCGCCAACCAATTTTTATTTAAAAATAGGACATGGAGATGATGTCCAAGACCTGTCAAACACCACCATTTATGTCATCCGAAAAGGAGCAGATCTAGGACACTATGAGGACATTGGTATTGTTGTTGATGGGTCATCATTCTGGAGCACATCAGATCTGTAGCACAAGCCTGTGCTGTGACGCTGGGTGCAATCTATGCACTTAATTTGGCATACCCAAAAGAGCTCAAATACTACTATGAATTCATACAGAAAGTGCTTATGCAAATGGATTCTAAAAGGCTCTCCTCTAAAGTCCAAGGACTGAAAAACAAAATAAGTGTGTAAGGCTGTAGTTTTGCTATAGGCACTGATGTTCATGCTCCCATTGTAATTTAAGTTCAGATGATTGTTCCAGCCTGGAACATTTTCTTTTCAAGAACCATACAAGCACTTTTTATAATTCCAAAATAAACTGCATATTGTGATAACAGTTTTTATTTTTAAAACTTGTCCTTTGATTATTTTATTTAGGGTTATTTATTTTAACAAATGTGCAATTTGTTACTTGAAATGTCAGCACTTTAACTGTTGCATTCTGAAAGTATTGTGGCTTTTGGCTGTGTCAGATTGTTACAATGGGTTAGTTACTCAAGCCTGTAAAATATTCCTTTTAAATGTAAGTTTTACATTTTTTACAGATGTTGGACATGTTGTTCATTTGATGACAACAAAGTCATTAAAGCTATGTTATTGTGACATTTTTGTGTGTATTTGAAAGGCATTCAATGGCCTCTCATACTGGTGAATAAATAACACTGTAACTAGTAAATTAAGATAGATAATTTACAAACCATAAATTTAGTTACATATTTGTAAATTATTTAATAAGAATTAACACGATTAAATAAGGGTGAAATTACTAAATTTAATATACTCAATTCAAGTCAATTTAATTGAGCTAACGCAACTAAAAACAATTGACTAAGTTCAACTAAATATATTTATCTAAATTTAGATCATTAAATTTCGTGCAACCACTTTCCTTTTTTAAAAATTTAGTTCATTCAATAAATCATTTTTTTCAGTGTAGTAACTGAATGTGCATACTATTGTCTATATAACAATAAGTTCCCTTTCGAGGACGTTCACTCACATTGCGTCAGTTGCTGACGCTATGGGGAGAAACCTTGTTTCCTCACCTTTCCTGAAATCGCCAATGTCACATTGATTATGCAAATTGCATGCAAATACTGTATGAGACCTGAGACTGAGGCAGTATATAATGCGCTGCACAGTGACATTGCCTAAGAATCTTTTCCTTCACCTGAAGACTACATTATGGATAAATACGATCTTTGCGGAATCTGCGCGGGACCCATTGCATTGCTGGACTCGCACAGGTTCTGCGTGCCGTGGGTCTCGCCCACGCGGAGGCAGCCTTGGTGGCTCGGATTGTGTGCACTGTTCCGAGATGACGGTGCGCGCTTTGCGAGCTTACCGGGCTGTCGCCCGCTGCATCGCGAGGCGGCGGTGACGGTGCGCCACACCATCCTCGGCCGTCGCCCCAATCCCCGGTCGGAGAACCTCCATCCTTCCCATCCTCTGTGGCGTGGGCGTTAGAGCGTTCGCTCTTGACGCCAGAGACCCGGGTTCAAATCCCGCTCTTACAATGCTATTTGCAATAATACCATGTTATGAAAGCCACGTCATCATGTTCGGCGCCGAAATCGAGGACGACCTCCTCTCCATGGCAGCGTCTGGGAAGGACTGGGCGGATCGGGAGCGACCTCAGCTCGGACCTCAGACTTCTGCCGATGCAGTACTGCCGCACCGCAGAGGTCCATCCCCTTCTTTCCAGATGTACATGAGCATCTGGTAAATGGGCCGCGCCCCAGTCAGCGCGTGTCCACACCACGGGCCAGGCACTCTTCACCCACGTAGACGGAGCAGAGGCGCGCGGCTACACCTCATTGAGGACTCCATCGCGGCACACTTGTGCCCTCCGTCCGATCTGGCCACGGGCTACCTTCTAAGCCCTGCAGAATGACGGCCCACCTGGCAGACAAGGCTTATGTGTCAGCAGGAGAGGCAGCCTCTGCTCTGCACGCGATGGCCATCCTCCAGGTGATTGCAGGCGCACCTGCAATCACTGGAGGGGGAGACGGCCTCGCAGGATGCTCTCCGCAACCTGAGGGCAGCTACGGACTTGGCCTTGTTGGCCACGAAGAAGGCGGCACAGGCAATCGGGAAGTCCATGGGGTTCATGGTCATGTTGCAGCGGCACCTGTGGCTGACCTTGGTGGACCTGAAGGACGCGGACCGGAGGACCCTGCTTAACGCTCCTGTCGTTCCCTCTGTGTTGTTCGGGGACTCCTTTGAGTCAGTGGCTGAGAAGAGTCCCAGAAGCGCTCCAGGGCCATGAGCCAGCTGCTTCCAAGGCGCTATTCCCTACCCCACCAGAGAGTGCGTTCGTCTTCGTTGTCGGCCTCAAGGGCACATAAGCAGCCCCCTGCGACGTCAGCATCGGCGAGGGCCAAGGAAGCGCCACCACCCCGCTTCGGCGGAGCCCGCTCCGTCTTCGTTGAAACTGCCGTCGTCCTGACAGGATCGTCGGGAGGAGGAGTCTGCCGGTAGAGGAGCCAGCGGCCAAGTTACGTGTTCTGTCTGTTTGTCCAAAGCATATTTTGTAATATGTAATAGAGATGTAATAGAGCATAGTCTCTTTTCACAAAAAGAGCTGTTTCCTCCTCCCCTTGCAAGCGAAGCGAGCCCGGCCCTGCGGATAAGCAGCGCGTGGTCGCAGCCTCTTCATGTGAGGTCCTCTCATCATCCCCTCGTTACGGACGGGGTCACGGGACCCTAAGTGCATGGAAAGCGCTGCCCAGCGTATCGATGTGGCTCTTAAGAACTATAGAGCACGGGTATTCACTCTAGTTTCGACGCAGACCGCCCCGCTTCTGTGGTGTGACGCCGTCGTTGGTCTCCCGCTCTTAAGACAGGAAGTGTCGAGTTTGCTCACCAAGGGAGCGATAGAGTCAGCTCCCTTGCCCGAGCTGAACAGCGGCTTTTACAGCAGGTATTTCATGGTGCCAAAGAAGGATGGCCTCCGACCCATTTTAGATTTGAGGCCCATCAACCACGCGCTCGGGAGGCGTGCTTTCAAGATGTCCACGCTCAAACAAATCCTGGCGGCAGCCTCGGTGGTGTGCCATTTGGGACTTCTTCACATGCGTCCCCTGCAGCTATGGCTGAAAGCCTGCCTGCCGCAGCGCAGATGAGTTTCGACTCATCTCCGCTTAACAGTCACGCGCTCTTGTATGACAGCGCTGACGCTGTGGCGCAACCCCGTGCTATTCAGTCGAGGGGTTCCATTAGGCTTGGTGACCAGGCTGCATGGTGATTGCGACGGATGCGTCGCCCACGGGATGGGGCACGGTGTGCGACGGCACGCCGGCCTCAGAGTGGATGGCACATAAATCGGTTGGAGCTGGAAGCGGTGTTCATAGCGCTGAAGGTTTTTCTTCCGCAGCTAACACGCGAACATGTTCTTGTCCGCTCCGACAACATGTCTGTGGTATCGTACATAAATCGCCAGGGCGAAGTGCGTTCCAGGACATTGTGCAGACAGGCGACCAGCCTTCTTCTTTGGGCCGATCGACATGTTCTCTCAATCAAGGCTGTTCATATTCCCGGCCGTCTGAACCGCGGGGTAGACATGCTCTCGCGAGACTGTATGCGTTTCCTCCGATAAAGACTTTGCCCCTGGTGATGTGCAAAATCAGGGAGGAGAGAGCATCAGTAATACTGATTGCGCCAAATTGGCCGAATCAGCCGTGGTTTCCGGGCTTGATGGAGATTTTAGCGGGGCAGCCTTGGCAGATTCCCCTGCGGAGGGACCTGCTTTCTCAAGCGAGCGGCACAATCTGGCACTCCAGCACGAAGTTGTGGAGCCTGCATGCTTGGCCGCTGATAGGCCATTAATGGGTATGGTCGCTGTGTCGCGACGAGTGTTTGACACGCTCGCGGAGGCCCGTGCACCTTCCACTAGGCGCCTGTACTCCCTGAAGTGGGAGGTGTTCGCTAAGTGATGCCGCGAACATGATGTGGTACCGGAGTGCTGTCCGGTTTCGGACGTTTTGAACTTTCTCCAATGTAGATTGGATGCCGGTTCTGCACCCTCAACATTAAAGGTTTATGTGGCCGCTATTGCCGCCTCTCACTCCTCTGATGATGGGCAGTCGTTAGGAAAACACGACTTGATCGTTAAGTTCCTAAGGGGGGCAAGGAGATTGAATCCCCCCCGCCCGCCGTCGGTACCGCCATGGGACTTGAATATGGTGCTGTCGGCGCTTTCTCAGCCTCCATTTGAACCTATAGGTTCTATTGCCCTTAGGGAGCTTTCGCTTAAAACCTCCCTGCTGCTGGCTTCCGCCAAGCGAGTTGGAGATTTACATGCATTCTTTGTGAGTGCGGACTGAGGATTCTAATGTCATGCTGCGCCCTAGAATGGGGTATGTACCTAAGTGTGTTTCCACTCACTTTTGGTCTCAGACTGTCACTTTGCATGCGCTGTCTGCCGCGCCGTCGGGATGGTCTTCACAGAACACCTTTGCCAGATTCTACAAACTGGATGTTTCTTCCCTGGCTTCGCATGTGCTCGCTGAGTGTTGCTTAAGCTTGTTTTTGGACATGTGTTTGCTGGGACCGCCGTATAGCTGTCCCTTCATTATACAGCAGCTCGCTGTTAACCTGTTAGGCATTTTATGCTATGATTATGTATATATGTGTAACCGCTGCAATATGGCACTTTCGGCCATTGTGTGACTGCCTTAATAAATGATTTTAAATGTGAAACTGTGGTGGGGAAAATGTAATATTTGTGTAATAATAATATAGCTTAATAATAATTTAAAACATTACTGGGCAAATAAGCAAAACATCTTAATCGTAACCATAATCGTAATGTTTATCTCTATATCGAAATTCCAGATGGCCAAACAGTCATTTCTCTTTTTTTTACAATTTATTAAAATGCTGGTGTTCGCCATGAAGCTGGCGACTGTGTGTATGTGTGCAAATATATGTATATGTACGTATGTGTATATGTGTATACTGTATATACACACACACATTCTTGTGGCAGTTTGTGACTAGATAGGATGCCTTTTACGATAAGGATACTCTTTCTGTGAGACCCAGTTGAAGACATCAATAAGTACAGATGTTGCTTGTAACAATCTGGACAGACATTAATTCCAGTCAAACCAATGCTACACCAGATCAGACTCATCATTTGTATAGATTTGTATAGATGTCTACAAGAGTGTTTGCTGCAAAATAAAATACATTCAAATATAACACAGGGACAGACAATTGAAAAAATGATCAAGCAAAGAATTTAAAAAATGTTAAATGCCACATGTAAAATGTATCCAATTCATTTTTGTGTCCTGTTTTTTAAAGGGTTTTGTATGGAGTTTTCCTTACAGAGTGACTGAGAGAGGCAATTTTAAAAAAAGGTCCTCTCCTTTATGTTGTTCCAAATCTGCATGCCTACCTTTTGTGGAACAAAATCAAAATATGTATATTATGACAACTTTATTTTCAGCCACCCAGAAATCAACACTGGTTCAGCAAAAGGCGAGCAAACCAATTAGCTTGAATTTGCATTTGTTTTTAATTGTATTTTACAAAGACGTAGGTTCAACATGACTTTGATAAGCCAGAAGCTAAATAAGAGACATTGGCTGCATTTACACTGCAAGTCTTAATGAGATCAGATCAGATCTTAAGTCCATATCCGATTTTTTTGTCCCAACTGTTTACACATATGCCTTGTATCCAATGCACGTGTTTACATGCGCCATGACTGACCTTCAAATTGTGAATTGGCTTTTGCTAATTCATCTGTACAAAAGTCGGCAACAGTACACCCAACAGCATTTAATTAGACATAAAAGCGAAAGTGTTTTTTTAATGCTGCCATCATAAAGACTGCTTTAATGCTTTCCACATCGGTGACACAACAACTCCATATATCCTTATAGCCTCCTTATATTTGGCTTTAATGCTCTTTATTTTGCATTGGCATTGCAGCCAGTTTCAGCACATGTACGAAATTATGATGCTCAAGACAATCCGTTGTGGAACAGTGACGTTATAGCCAAGGTGAATCGCATATGTGCGTTTAGATGCAGGTCAGATGTCTGAAAAATACACAATTTAAATCCACATCTGAAAGTGTCTCAGATCGCATAGGAAAAAATATGACTTTTTGTCAGTTTAAATGCAGCCATTGATTTTATTTTTTATTTTCAGTTGCTATCTGGGGTACATTCTTTTGGATACATCAACAAACTTTGATTTAGTAAGGTATAGGGAACATTATTCATAGTTGGCCTGTGTCTTGCAGAGTTTAGTTCCAACCCTGATAAAACTCAACTGCCTGTAGCCTTCTAGTAGTCCTGATTAGCTGGTTTCGGGTGTGTTTGATTAGGGCTGGACCTAAACACTGCAGGGCACTGACCCCCAGGAACAAGTTTCCCTATCCCTGTGCTAAATCAATGTTTAATTTGTAAATTTGTAAAAATTTTGCTTACCTGTTATAGTCCTCCATGTCCAGTCAATATACTTAACGGAGACAGTAGCACCTGCAAATTTTCCATATGCCTATAATAGAATATTTCAAACATATCAGGAAGATGATGTATTTACTAGAAAATAAAATTTCTCAGCAATATAACAAGGACTTTTATTGTGTATTTGTTTGAAAATTAAAATACAGGCTGATTTTAAATAGCTGTAAATAAATCCAAACTCTAAATGCACAAAACACAGGCACCCTCTATGATCTACATACTGTACATTTAATGGCACTCATACCCATCAGATTCTATCAGCAATTCCTTTATGACATCCTGAAAAAAATTAGAAACCAAGCTGCCTAACACTTAGCAATGCAATGCACTATAATCTACCTGCTATTCACGTAACGGTAAACGTAAGAACAAGCAACAAGGCTGAATTAATGAGGCTGTTTCTTATTTGCAAATTCTTATTGACGCACATCTTTCCACTTTAAAAGAAGCGAGGCTTCCGCGTTGCCGGCTTCCTTTTGACGCTCAATTTAGGGAGCGTGACGCTTTTTCCTATTAGCGCTATTGTAAAGGGACCGTGTTTCTTTTGTATATATAAACAATTTCATTAATAAACAGTAAGTATAATAAACAATATTAAAATGCACATAACACAAATATATGAGAGTAAAGGGACTGTCAAAATATAAAGTCACAACAATTTTTTATATTAATCAATTAACGCGTTTCTTATTGAATGCGTGTGTAAATATAATTATGCGTATAGAAAAGAGGTTGCTCTGCTGGCTGTCTGGTGCAGTCAAAACAAGCCTAAGCTGAAAACTCAGTCTGAAAACAGTTTTTCTATGGGGTAAGATAGCTGTCAAAATATTCATGTGCATAAGATAAAAATTCGTGCATATTAGTCATATTTATATAAAATAAATATTTGTAAACTCTCGAATGAGTTCAATTGTACATAAAATGTATTGTGTGTATTTTCATCCGTCAGAATACGAATTAATAAGTTTTCACAAAAATTACAATTACGAAATGCAACTTTATGATTACGCTTTCTCCATTACGAATACGCTTTCACCAACGTGACTCCACTGTCAAAAATACGTCACCACTTCACAGGCATTATTTATTGAGCAGAGATGCATCGATTCCACAGCTCGTGCATGCGTTCAGGTGCTTTCTCCATGGCGGCAAGATGGCTGACGAAGGTACAACAACATTTCACTAAAATTCTTTTATTGTATTTTGTTATATATATATATTGTGTGTGTGTGTGTGTGTGTTTATATATATATATATATATATACATATACATATACACACACATACAATATAGCCCAACAAATAAAATAAAGCCCAAACAATTTTAATCTTATCTGCCTTCGGCTCCCTCAACAGCAGTGGTGAAAAAACAACTCCCCCGGCAGATCACGGCAGTGAGACGCTCTTGCATTCCTCGCCCCCACCTTACCGCCAGCCTGGTAAGCGGGTCTGTGTGTCCAGCG
>JAZGTK010013475.1:0-14299 GCA_036877625.1 Ambastaia sidthimunki | reverse complement strand
TTCTGTTTTGCAGGTTGGGTAACGTGCTGACAGCAGGGGGCCTGTTGCCTCAGGAGGGTCCAGACAGCTTTGTGTGCGAATCCTGCAGGAGGGCTGTAATTGTAGCTGATTATATTGAATACATTAAACCCATAACAAATGACCTTCAGTACGACTGTGTGAATCAAACTGTCTTACACACTCACTCACACACAGACACTCAAGTAACAGACGTGTGCTGGTATCTGTTTACATGAAAAACTTCACTCTGAGTTATTCTGCTTTTTCTGTTAAAAAAATCAGCTTTTGATCATAATCACTATAATTAGCAAAATGATGCACAGTTCAGAAGCACATTGTAAATTTTTTTGCATGTGTTAAATGGTTAAAATTTGGAGTGCAAATTACAGTGTATAATGTATCATTTTTATTAATCTATGAGGGCATGAGCAAGCGCTCAACAGAAGGTGAACTTCGAATGAAGCAAAGATTTTTTCCCCTATAAAACTAGTGAATAATGAAAAGAGTGATGATTGGCTTTCATTCGTCTCCGGGGACTCTGCTCCTCTCTTGCAGAATTGAATTTGCTACAGAAGACAGACACGGGACTGTGAGATTTTGAGAGGTCATATTTTTCTCCACAACGAGAATCCTTCTGCTCTTCTTTGATTAAATTTCTACTCAAGAGGTGGAGCCACCACCTCACATCAGACAAGCCAGACAACAACACACCTACTGTATACAAGACAACACAACACAAAGCTATTTTGGTGATGGCCTTACCTCCAGGCCTGTCTTGTTCTGCCGTTTATATTGTGGAACTATGAACTGCCAAATAACCAAATATAATGCTGTAAATTTGTGAGCGGTCTATTAATGGAGCACTAATGGCTAAACCATTATAACGATGTTGAAGACCTCACTGTGAAATGAATTGCCAAGGCAAAAAGGCTTTAGGAAATACGTTACTCCTCCATTAGCTAATTGAATCTGAATGTTTCTGTGGACGCTCCCTGATGCTTTCAACTGTGGTTTGATCAGACGCAAATAGCCTCTGTTTAGTGCTCTGAGGACGACAAACAAGAAAGAGTCTAAACTGTCCTGCGCCTCAGATATACACATGAAAGTTGAATTTGAAAACACCCTAATGGATGTTACACCTTTATGTTTTAGTGTTTGTAGCTCTGTGAATACAGTAATTCCTCATTTTTACGGGCGGTAGCAAAGCTAATGGATCAGCGAGGAACAGAGGTAGAGCTAATGGACGGCAGCTTATGGTTCGCGGTGGCCGTGACGTCAGGACTTTGCGAAGCTGAAGAACCTCAGAGAGGCAAAACGACACTCAGTGACTCGAGGATTCTTTTTCATGCACTGACCTCTTTTAACCTACAGCAAAATCTGGCGTCCCACTGGCCGATTTTCAGTCATATGAGTGTCATTTATAAAGTCGTTCAAGTATTAGAGGGAGCTGAGGCATGCGGCGCATCTCCCGATGGGTGGGCGTAACCACCCCAGTGACCTCACTTCCTGCTGAGTTAATAGTCTTACTGACACTCTGACAACAGCATGTTTGATTACTGCCAGTCAGTGAGGCGGAGTCTTGTGGTTCTGACCAATCAGCCAATCGGAGTCTTGTGGTTCTGACCAATGAGCCACCATCTAAACGTTTTCCTATATCCTCTAAAATGCATATTTAAATTCAAGGTAATCATCTAACAAAGCATTTTTTAGGGCATTTCTTAAATGAAGAACTAGCTTGTTTTATTGGTTACAAAGGTAATCGTTCTGCAATAAACCCCATAATGAACAAGCAGGACATAATAACGTACTGTATAAATGGCTTACATTGAGAATACAGTAAGAGGATCATTACTGCTCCCAGTCAGACAAACATGGCCTTTAACATTAAACACACAAATCATAATAATGCAACAAGAAAAGACAATTATAGTGACAAACACAACAGCAGCAGCATCAATAACAGCAAGAAACTGTGAATTAATAAGAAAAAAACAGTAACACAGTGCATAATTTATTCATGTCATGGTGTATTGAAGTACTGCACATACAGTACCACACAGTATTATTATTATCAGAGTTACAATAAACATGCATGAACATTTAAACTGCATTATCTTTAAATCATGCATTTACTTTACAATCAGTCTAACAGACTGTAAATATACACATACAGTTGGAACTGCCATGATCTCTGTCCTCCAGTTCTGTTCTTTATTAAAAATCACATTGATAAAGAACAAACGGCCTTTAATTTAGATTCTAGGTGAACTTGCATGAATCTGCTCTTTAATAAACTATAAACTCATGTGGCTTTACACTTCCTGTCTAACAGTGCAAACCTGGTTCTTTTTGTCACCACTGAAGCTTGAAACATCAGATCCTCACACTCGGTTTCACAAACATCAGTTGTATCGGTTGTATTAACGTCACGCCATATCGCCACGGCACCTGCCAGACTGTTTAATAAAAGCTCACGGGCTGCTGTGATGATTTCTATGATGAGAATTGTGACCAGGATTTGACCCAGCCTGTAAACCCCTCACAACACAGGAGGGGCTGGAGCCAATTAGGACGGGATCGTTTACAGGGGATGACACCCTCGGAACGAGAAACAGAGAAAACATGCCCCAATTAACGGGTGGTGATGTCATCTCTCGCGGTCAAACACGTGTGATTGTTAAATGATGTGACGGATGCGCTGAGGGGCCCGATGCTTATGTGCTGCCATCTGTGGCCGCAGAACAAGTGCATGATGGGAAACAGGCATAAGCTTCATGACAAACAATTCTGTCAATGGCTTTCCATAGTGAACAAACTGCACATTTCACATTTAGATAAAAATCCCTTGATTCATCAGCACATCAGTAGCAAACTTCATTCTATAGCAAGGCTTAAAAACAGGAAGACAGAGTGAAGGTTAAGCCAAAGACACTTTAGTCTCTCTCTCCCTCTGAGCTATGCTTATTCGATTAGAGTCAAACTGGGAAGAAGACTCTAAGAGATAGTTTCTTGTGTTTAGCGTTGCCCATACATACCCCTCTGAAACAGGCCTAATGTATCTTCAGGGGCAGATAACCTAGAGCTGAAATTTCACATTTAAAAGCAAAGCATGTGTCCTCGCCTTTAGATACATTTCTATTGATTTTTTCCAGGCTATGTGACCAGCATGTGCCCAGGATGAGCTGTCATGAGTGGTTTCGGAGACTTTTGCAGGAATTTCATTCAAGAGTGAAATTCGCATACAGCATCTTCACCACAGACTTCCATCTAGGAATTCTTAATGCTTCATGCGTGCCTCAAGATGTTACATAATGAGCTTGTATTGCTTTGTCAATTACTATGGTTATGTCAATAGCTAATTCTCTCACCTTATTGTTTGTTTGGTTTGGATCTATTTTATGAGGCTTGGAAATGATATTGAATGTTCCATTCATGAAGAAAATTAGGTGCTTGTGCAAAGCCAGGAGAGAGAGTTTGACTCCATTTAAAAGCAGAGGTTGGGTGCTTTCAGGGATGGAGAACACCTAAAACACAAAGCAAATGTGTTTATTCAATAACAATGTCACTGTTTGATGATTAAACTTTTAATGCTGCGACTTCAAGAGCAATTTCATTATCATGTTACGACGTAAACAATATCACAACAGTTCTAATCGTTTCGATCAAACCATGAATGTAACGAGACAGTACGAATAATATCAGAAGTGCAAACAGAAATGGAGAACTTGTATTATGCAGTTTTGAGTTGAGAACCCATGCATTTAAATCATATGTTTTAATTCGGTTCGAAGCATGTATAATTATGAACGCTTTGCTCGCCCTCACCTCACCATCTACTACAGTAATGCAGTGGCCCCTATAGGTTATCATCTGCACCGCAGTTTACGTACTTCTCAGCTTTCAGTTTACAATTAATCGACATACGCAGTGCAATCCTCGACTGTTGCTGGGACTCGTTGTCACTGACTGTCCGATCACTTTTCTCCTGTTTACAGATATGCTGAGAGTAAAATAAGGGCGCGCGTGCACATAAGGTTCTCTGATGCTGTCCTGTTGCGCGTCACATCGTTCATGATCAGAGAAGCAATGAGATGGTTTCCTCGTTTTCACGAGTGGTGCTGAATCTGAGCTCTGGTGCTGAACTTATGGAGATCCGCAGATGAAGCTCGTCTGTGCTCATCGCGTTGCGCACTCAAGTACCCTCAGTAGCGCGCTGCTCTCCGTCTGCTCTGCGCGCACCGGGCGCGGGAGCGTGTGATGCGCGGGCACATCTAATGTACACAAACTTACTTTCGCACTGGGAAACGATATTAAATCTATTATCGTTTATTACTTGACAGATTTTTTGTTTTTGTTTTCCGGTGGAGGTGCCGAAGACCAAATGGCGTTACTGATGCACCTGCAGTATCCGGGAGTTGATTGAAATGCCGCGGATGACTAGATGATCAGACCCGAGAGGAAACAGTTTTAATGCTGTTCTGGATCTTTTTCTGCGTCCTTGTTCATGCAACAGCGCGAGAGGTCGCGGAATGATCGGGGAAGGATAATTACATTTGTGGATGTCATCTGTGAAGTCGGAGGCAGAACAGCAGGGCAGAGGCATGATCGCTTGCGTTTGTAAATATTAAAACAGAGACGCTCGGATTATCGCTTGTGTTGGAGTAAAGCGCATTTCTGTGCACCAACTCTTTAATCGGAATGATTTATTTTGCATTTTACTTAATGTCACGAAGCGGTTCTTGACTCTCCTGATTACCATTAAAATAAAGTGAAGCAGACATTTCAACGCGGTAAGTCTAGTCCTGTCTCACGATGAATGATGTTTTTCAATGTTGCAATATTTCAATGCATTTAATTAGTAATAGCAATACTAAGCATAATAGTAATGTTAACGACAGAATACATTTATTTAGAATTTGAAGCATGCACAGATGCGTTTGACATGCCAGATGTTTATTACGCATATATGGTGAACACCAGCCTGTATTCTCGGGTTTAAAGAAACTCTTCCTCTGGCAGTTTTGTCCTCTGACAGCTCTAATGCTTTTCTGAAAGCTGAATCTCACCGCGTACCTCGCCAGTGTGCCGGTTTATGCTTAATTTCTCTTGCTTTCACGAGTGAACGCGCATTTGGACCAAAGCCCATTACGCACTCGTTAATGACACAGAAACCGTGTTGTTTCTCCGGGGCTCTTAAAGCAGCTGAAATTCAGAGCGTAGAAATGCAGGACACGGTGAATGAAGAGCGATCTGCAGTGCTGTGGGCAATGGTAAGAAACTGGGGAGCGACCTGTTGTTCCAAAATTACGCACAGTGCGCTGCGAGACTTATTACACATCCATACATCCATATGCGAGTGTCTTGGCATCTAAGCTAACTTTGCTGTTAGTACGCCCTAAGGCGACATTTCTGAACACAGGTGCTTTCTGTAAAAACTCTTATTCGATATCTGTGGATAACTTTAAAAGAAAATAGCACAAGTAGCTTAAATTTGATCTTTGCACTAATCGATCAACCTGCACAGTTATTAGTAAGTGTTGGCTATTTTCTGACACCAGATTAACTAATACTTAACCAAATTACATTACAGTGTCACAGGTAAATTATGTTAAGTAGTCTAAATGTAATTTCTTAGCATTACACCCACTTACTCATACTGTACCGTGGGCGCGTAAAATGTGCCCATCTTTTATACCCACAGATATGAAATGTAACGCATGCACAATGACCGAGCAACGGGCTGTTTACATTTGTTTCAGTGTCACATTTGCAGCATGGAGACTGACAGCTTAAGGGAACTGAGACGCTCTCCTTGAATGCGTCAAGAGTGCCGCGGCGAAGGATGGGCCCTTTTCTAACGGCAGTTTGCGTCGCGCTGCTCGCCCTGAACGCCGCTGTCGCGCCGGCCTCCGTCGGCCCTGAGGATTATCCCGCCGCGGACGAGGCCGAGAGAACTGCCAACAATGACATCATTTTCGATGACTACCGAGGGAAGGGTTGCGTGGACGACAGTGGCTTCGTGTACAAGCTCGGGGAGCGCTTCTTCCCCGGCCACTCGAACTGCCCGTGCGTGTGCACGGAGGACGGACCTGTGTGCGACCAGCCCGAGTGCCCGAAAATACACCCGAAGTGCACTAAGGTGGAACATAACGGCTGTTGCCCCGAATGCAAGGAGGTGAAAAACTTCTGCGAATACAGAGGAAAAACTTATAAAATCCTGGAGGAATTCAAGGTAGGATCACTACTACCTCCCAATTATTACAATAATTATTCTAGTGGCAGAAATATGACATTATTTGTGGATTAGGCGAACTAATGTCGGATGTATTTTGTTGTCTATACGAAAACTGGTTTTGTTCTTTGTGTGTGTTGATTCCTGTACTGTTTACATTGATCAAGTCCACAAGTTTCAAAAGTCTGTCTGTATGACCACATGTACAAGAACATACACCCTTAAAAATGAAGGTTCCTAAATGGTTCTGTCGGGTTCAATATCCACAGAACATTTCTGTTACACTAAAGATTCTTTGTAGAATAAAAAAGGTTCAACAGTCTATAGAAAGGTAAGAACGAATGGTTCTTTTTAGAAACCTTTGACTAAAAGTTGTCTGGGGAACCAAAATTTGTTCTCTGTGGCATTGCTGTGAAGAAACCCTTTCTAGCGCTTTTATTTTTAAGAGTGTATGTTCAAATTCTCACATGTGTCCAAATGCACATCACGTTAAAATCCACTAAAGGAGGAAATGTGAGAGAAAAACCTTTTAACTGGATCCTAAAATGTAACTTTAATGAATCTTAACTCACACACCCAGTTCTGAAATGTCAGTGTGTGAGTGTATGTGAGTGTGTGTGTGTGAGTGTGTGTGTGTATGTAGGTGTGTGTGTGGGTCTGTGTGTGTGTGTGTGTGTGTGTATGTAGGTGTGTGTGGGTCCGTGCATGAGTATAATATTGCATGTCGTGGGATTACTTTGAGTTTTGTTCTGTTTTTACTCTTAGAAGCTTATCATGATAGGCTCAATCCATCACTATCAACTAATTTGATTAGAGCTGTGTCACAGAAACAATCCACTTGACAAAGCAATCCATTTAAAACTAGCATGCATTTTCCCTGGACTTCAGATCTGGCTTATTTATATTGATCGCAGACAGAAAGCAAATCAATCAATCACACAAGAAAGCACTGGACTGTTCTTCAAAGACCCATCAGACATGGACAGATACATGAGTTTCTGCATAAAGTCATGAGTTTCTGCATGAAGTCAGTTTCTGCAGAGGTTGATAGAACCAATACATTAAGCACGTACCATTTACCCCTAGGTGAGATCTTACTGTAAGTGCTCTCTTACTATAGGTGATGCCAAAAATCAGCCGGGTCCTTATTTAACATAAACTGTCTGTTTAGCAGCTGCAGATTTCAGATATTTCTCACTTACAATGTATAGAAACAACATTTTTAACAGGGAACTTGTATACTGGGAGGGATGTAATGATCAGCTCCTACATATATAATTTCACATATATTCTCACTCAGTGACATATAAGTTCCTTAAATCACATAAAACGAGAATGTCTAATTCTGTTCATAACATGAGATCACAATAAATGACCTCAAACAGTCTCTGCGGTGACTTAATCTGTTATCTTTCAAACAAAAGCTCGTTTCTGGGGTTAAAACGGTCAGTTTCGACTGCAAACTGTAATTTAAGTTCTAGATATCAACAAAGGGCAAAGCAATAAATCATAAGACACAAATGTGGTCTTTGGACTCAACTGCAACAGAACAACCTGTAGATTGTTACCAGCATTCATAAATATCATCTCTCCTGGCAAAATCGTAGCAATTATTCTGAACATTCAGCGTTTAAGATCGATTTCATTGTCCCAGTAATTTCAACTGTTAACAGTAAGATAAACTGTTTAACATACAATGGAAAAAGATCAACAAACACTCTCACACCTGAGAAGATGCTGTATTTATATCTCTAAACCTACTTGAATTCTCTTTAAAGAACAAGATATCACAAATATATCACAAATGTGCATCTCATGCTTTCATCTCTCTCATTCTCTACATAATGTAAATTCAGATCTTGTATTTTGTCTCCTGGCATTAAATTGTTTTGTAAAGATTATTATCTTACACTTTTACCAGTAGATCAAATCTTAAACCCTGTTCAGTCTGAGGATTACAGCGGGTGGAGAGTCTATATAACTCAGTCTCACACTGAGTGATGAATTTTCCATCTCACAAGATCTTATATATCATCACTCATAATTTCTCATATATTACACTCATAACATATAGAGACTCACAAAGTTAAGTCACCTGGCGTACACAACCAACTGAAGCTTTGAGGTGGTAAATTTCATAACTTGTATCAAGGACTTGTATCAAACTATGAATGCTGTGACACATTTTCTGTTTAATTAGAGTTTCCAAGATTTTCTAACCTAATCCATCTTTGTCAGAAGGGAGAAGATTAGCCAAGCGGTTTGATGCAAGCACATGTTTCAGCTGGACGTATTTGTCCACGTAAGCCTGTTTGATGAAAAGATCAAGTCCATCAATAAATCATCTCATCAGCATGTTCTGTCCAACCTTGAGAGATGTTCCATGTCGCTAAAGAACATTTTAAACAGAGTCTTTCATCACCTTTAGAACGTTCCTGTAGCTTAACTGGTAGAGCGTTGCGTTAGCAGCACAAAGGCTGGGGGTTCGACTCCCAAGAAACACTAACAAAATGTATAACTTGAATCTTCTGTAAATTGCTCTGGATTAAAGTGTCGGCCAAATACGTAAAAGTAAATGTGGAAGCATTTATTTGATGCTACTTATTGACTCCCATCAAAAAACACCCACACTGAAAACTCAAAAACAAAGTCAAGCTGAAATTTTTAATCACTTTTTGCTCTGAATTTGCGTTGGGCCATAAACAAAGGAAGCATCAGCATTCGCTAGCGTCCGGCGAGATCTCTTTGAATTAAAAAGCAAACTCTGAGGTCCAGCTGTGAATGGTAATCAAAGAGCATCACGGCTCTTGATAGCCGATCCAATTAAGAGAACCCGACAGGGTAACCTTTGGTGTGGGCCAGGCTGGCATTTCCTGAGCTCTTCTTGTAGAGGAGTGTATTTACTTGGCTCGGTAGGAGTGAGAGCAGCCCTGCAGAGACCCGAATCTTCCAGGCGCAGGGAATGTGACAGAGCAATCAGCTGGGCAGTGCTTTTTATTGTTACTAATCACTGCGGATGACAGCTGAGCGACGGATTCTCGAATCGAAGCGTAACATCAAACCAATGTGCATTGACACTCGTGTAACCCAGCATGACCTGAGCAGTTATGTAGTTTATTAAATGCCACGTTTTCCAGTCTGAGTGTGATTGAAAGGACATAGACCAACACAACAGAATTAATCACGTCTCTTCTAAAGCACAGCAATAGCTCTTCCAAAACAAGTCTTGATTTTTACAGCGTGCCAATGAGAGATCAGTGGGAGCGTGTTCATGTAATCCTGCCATTCGAAGCCCTCAGAGATTAAAAAATAACAGCCAATTACCTGACTGCCTTCCTTTGACCTTTTCTCCCCATGGTTGGGAGGTTGAACCAGAAGTTCCTCTCCACGGCTCCTATGGACCATATGATTTAGATTTTGTGTAATATTATATATGCAGTTATATATAATTTAACATTGTAATAATAAAAGTTTGCAATACAACATGGCTTTTATGTCAAAGAAATCGAATACAAACACGTTTTAAAATGATTTACACAAAGAAGTTTGTTAGCTTTTAAATGATCAACAATAGATTCATTTTTTTTTAAATGAAAGCAGAAAGTATTTGGTTGTCAAAAGTAACCCGTGATATTCTGTGACTTGCATGAGCTTCTTTTCTGATTATCACTGAAAATGACCTTTGAACCAGATGGTTTAAAAATGAATGACTTGTGAACTTGTCAAAAAAGGTCCAGCAGCATTAATTATTTTTAATTTAAACATATTGTGCCAAAATACTCAAAGACTCACTGTACATAAAAACTAAACCATGTGACAACAGTAACTGGAAACATGGAGAAACATTGGGGCTCTGGGGGGGGCAGAGGGGTTGGGGCTCTGGGGGGGCAGTGAGGTTGGGGCTCTGGGGGGGCAGTGGTTCCTTTTCTGCTGTTCTGTTCTATTATCCAGAGTTTTGTAACTTACCCTCAGTAGGTGTTTCACCTACAGGGTTTCCCAGCAGCTGTGGAAGGGAGCCACTTTACCGCCGCGCCTCCAGCCACTGCTCATCTGCAAGCAAGAGGCCACAACCGTAGGGTGAGTTCAGATCCCAGGCAGAAAGTTTAGGGCCGGGATGTGAGCTCTGAACGATCCCGCCTGTGTGCCTGGGATCACCAGAGACGGGAATACCTGTGAGAGATGGTGAGAAAATTAAGATACAAGAAAGGAAAGTTCGCCTAAAGAGGAGAATTCTGGCATTTACTTACTCCCATGTTATTCCTAACTTGACGTTTTGTTCTTGTGTGGAACACAAAGATTATATAATTGTTTCCTCGTTTCCATACAATGAAGGTGAATAGTGACCACAGCATCTGTGTTCGGTCCTCATCCACTTTCACTGTATGGAAAAGAAGAAGCTTGAACATTCAACAACATTCTACAATTCTCATTTTGTGTTTCACACAAGAGGGAATATAAAGGTTTAGAACGATATGAGGTTGAGTAAATGATAAGAGTTTTCATTATAGGGTGAACGATCCCTTTATAAACAACACAAAACAAAATTATATTTCTTTTCTCAAATCCTCATACCTGGACATTTTCTGTGGATTTTACTTGCTGAATCCTTCACCATTCCTAGAAAAAGCGTTTTTTAAGTAAATCAGATAACACACTTTATTTCTCAAGGTTTTGCATTGTCTTGTCATGAGTATCGCTCAACGTTTCGACAAACGAACAGCAGCCGGTATTGTTCAACATGTCAGAATAGACAGTGCGACATTTTTCAGGCTGAATATTTAAGTACGAGATGCCAATTTAAATTCCATCAACGGCAGGCAGTGACTTTCAACGTCAAGAGACTGCAACTTTATTAAAACTGATATGTAGGGTAATCTGTTTAGCATTTTAAAAAGCCTGAATCATAAATATTACCTCTCTACCCTTTTTCGTTTAAAAATGCTAAAATAAGTTGCCCTCTTACCTGCATATTCTACGTTGTGCAGTAATTAGTGACTGTACACTCAAATTTAACACCTGTGAGAGGAACCGACTATAAAAAGCACCTGAAATGAATCGCCTCAATTGATTTTCCGATCTAACTGCCTGAGGAAAAGCAGTTTTAATTTAAAACACTGATTAAAAGCTAACAAGTAGGCCAGCCGAAACTAGGAAACTAGGAAATGGATTCAGCAAGTTGAATCTCTGAATATTCCAAATGCTTAAAGTTGAAATTGATGACCACTTCCTCTTCTTGATTTTCCCACAATCCTCTCTGGGCTTCGTATTCCCCAATCCTGGTGTTGTTTTAACATAGTGACACAGGAATGCAACCCTTGCACCCCACCGTTACCTTTAATATTTTGTGAATGCATCTCGCATGAGCCCCATACCTGAAACTACATTACCCAGAATGCTCGACTGATGACTCAAGCTCAGTGCATTGACCATCAGTGACACCACCAGCAGATATACAGTAAACCATTTTAGATCCAGCATGCCTCCACAATTCCCTGGACATTAGAAGTTGCACTAACAACATCAAAGATGAAACACTGATGAGTGGGTTAGAAAATTTAAAACAAATATTTCACATTTAAAAAAATCTCATTATTTAATCTCTCTCTCTTGTCACTTTGAACCCTGTGTATTAATCTATATGAATTGTTTGCTGTATTCCAAGTTGTTTTTGAAAATATGTCATACAAAAGCTGTGTGGAAAACAGACTGAAATTTAGGTCATTATTCACTGAAAATTTTGATCTTATAAAAGAGATTTTAGAGCTTCGGTGACTGGAAGATTAGGAATATCCATAATAGGAAACATTTCCGTAAAGTTACCATTAAGTAACAAAAACTTAAAAATAATATTTTAATAGTTCTAGAAACGTACAGGACATGTAGTTTTTTAGATGTTGTATTAACGTTATGGCTTGGCTATAAAAACATTTTTCACACATTTTTTAATTCTGTATGGTTTTAAAACCGTTCCACTAACAACATAAGAATAAAGATTTCGATATATGATGTATAATGTTATATAAGATATATAATATATAATGTTAAAAAAGTCTTCTACAAAATATGATTAAGGACTAACAAAACATGTCTGCTGTATCATTTAGACATTTAACAATGAAATGACATCAGCTTTCTCACTCATTCCATCTATAAATCCACATAAAGTCCCTCAAGTCACATATATTGATTAAAATATTTGTAAAATTATAGCAAAGTGCTGCTTAGTGCCTGAAATATTCCCACAAATGAAGCATTTCTGTGTCTCACTCCATCTTTGTCACTATTAAAATGCTTCATCATGGCTCTTTAAAAACAAATTCACTTCTAAGAGTTCATCAAAGTCTATGTAAGCAGTGATGATAGCACACACGCAACTGTGATGAATCAAACACAACTGACAGCAGGAACAGCTCATGTGTTCTGAGCTACACAACAGACTCATGCACAAATCATTCGTGTTCAGTTTAACTCCCGCAGCGGCTACAAACTGAATGTAACTGGTCAGGTGTAAAATTAGCAACTCTTCCTAATACAAGAGGCGTTTCAGAAGAAACAGACGTTTTAATCACATGAGCCGTGTGTGAGTCTATACAACAGGACAGAACAGAAATGTCACAGACATGCATATGAGCTTTAGTTACACACAGTAAGAGAATATGTCTGTATCTCATGCTAAAACGGCTTTCAGTAATGGCTTTTATAAACGTGTGTTTACTGTGAGTTTCTTTATAGACAATATCCAAAGTCATCTGTTAAGTACTTAATAAACCACACAGATTTATACAGTCCTGATGAATGCTGTTAGACTGCATGAGAAGCTTTTCAAATATTCTTTTCAAATAAATACATGTAATCAGACAGACAGACAGACAGACAGCAAATGGACAGACATTTCATGTATCTAATAAAAAAACAATTTAAAAAAACAAAGAGCTTCAGAACCGCCGTTGTTCTTCTGTCAACATATAAATCAACTAAAATGCTGAAAAAGCGGATCATAATAATAATGATGATCCAGCAGTAGTTTCAGAGTCTTTCCAGCAGCTCTTCCTCTGTACTGAATCACAGTAACAATTATTAACTGTAGCGATGAATCTTCAGTATTACTGCATTCAGTCCAGCTCTCATAACATCCATCAGTCAGGTGTCCTTTCAAAGTTCAGATCACGATTCATCTCGGCATCTGCAGTATAACTGTGACAAACAGACGCTCAAGTCCACAAAAACCTCACCGTGACATTTTTTCTTTGCCTCGTATTGCTGCTCCTACAATGAGTCTTTCACAATTACAGATGATTTGAAGTTCACAAGCTCTGATCCCATTGAATGGGGCTCTGTTATCCACAGAGAACAAAGGATTATTCCCAGCTAACAATTTTAGGTTGTAGGAATGTTTCCTAATGTTTCCATAAAATTAAAAATGTTAAAAATTGCTTGGTTATGAGTACAATATTCAAACATTTTTTTAATTGTGTAACATTTTTAAAACGTTCCATTAACTACTTAAGAATAAAAAAAGTACATGTTATATAACATGAAAAACGTCCACTAATATTACTAGAAGAATGATTTTGGAAACTTTAAGAGAACTTATAACTCTGACTGTCCCAAGACTTCCATTCCTGGCCTGAGCTGAGCAGTGTCACCTCTTTAAATAACTGAAATGAATGATTGGAACAAGCCTCCACTACAGAGCAAATATCCTGCAAGTGTTTAATGTGCTACAGTGTAAGAACAGTTTCACACTGTTTCAGCATTCAAACTGACAGCCCTGAGTTTTCACACGCTGAACTCAGCAGAAAAACTGCACCATAAAACTGTTTAGCAACAGGATCTTTTGCTATATAGATTTTTATGAAGCAAAATAAAATAATGACGTGAACTTTTCACCCTGATTGAAAAAAAGACGCTCGCTGCACAAACATTGACAAACACGCAAACCCTGCGTTTGTACAGAGAGGATTTCCTGTCAATATATGATCCAAATTTACATTAGCTCTTGAAGTTCACAAGATTCATAATTAACAAATAAAAATAGAAAGAATTCTTGAATCATTAAAACATTTG
>JAZGTK010013474.1:0-14300 GCA_036877625.1 Ambastaia sidthimunki | reverse complement strand
ATTTAAAGGTAATTAGCTCTGATCCTCTGAAATGCCATTCCTTTTTGGATGACATCACGTAGGTTGTGTGGGCTCATGGGCGTAGGTTTAGGGCGGGATGCTAGGTACTAGCCCCAATCAATATTTTAATATGACAAAATTGTCACCAATATTTTAGCGAGCAATACAAGAAACGCGGGTGGGTGTCCTCACCAAAGCTGAGACCAAACCTACGCCCTTGTGTGGGCTATACCAATAGCCCAGTAATGTCAACTAAAATCTTAGCTTCCAAGTGAGTATTACGCCAGCAGTGTTTCAAAGACTTTTTTGTGATCCAATCAATTCTTGACATATACAACCCAACATATTTGAACCCACCCTGCATTTTCTTTTTTCCAAATATCCTGTTTCATTTAGAAATGTCACATTATTGAAGTTACTGTAAATGGGTTGCAAATGCCATTTCAGTTTGATTGATCAGTTTGAGTAGAAACATATAGCTTTCAGTAATCCCCTTGTCATTGACAATTTTCTCTCGCATATAGTCATCCAAGGAATGAGTAGTATACAGATAGTGATTGATTGAATTACTCTGTGTTAATACAGTTAAAATGGCAGAACAACACAGAGCATGATAATGAATTTATTATCAAAATAGCATAAAAAAGCAGTATCAAAGATGAGTAATTTTGACAGAGCAAAATGTTTGACAAAATATAAACATGGATAAGCAATATTCTTTAATAGTACTGGGTCCCTCTGAGTGGGGCCGATTGTGGTGAGGCAGTTAGATTTATTGCCATGCTTCACATTCTTTGCTGGTACATGCTGTAATGTAGGAGTAATTCTGGATAACCACAAAACAGATAAACACATGATAAGTGTGTTTAATATAAATTAAGAATATAATTAAAATAATTAAAATAAGTGAAAGCTTTAATTTTGACTTTCTGTGTCAAATCAAGATTTATAATTTATTTACATTGACGCAGAAGAATACAATCAATGATGATTCAGCAGAAGAAAATATTTCTTATCTTTAGTTTTTATTTCTTATATAGTTTTTAACTGCTTTAAACTGACTCCTTGCAAAGCTAGCAGCACATGTCACATAAATTGTAAAGGTCATAATATAATGATCAGGAACTTATTATAACACTGTTTTTCTTTAGGATAATATCAATGCAGCGCTGAATATGTGTCATTGATGTGTAAATAAAATGAGACATGTTTACAATAAAAGGTTTTTTCACTTTTTTTATACCTAGTGACACTAAGTATACATTCTAAGACATACATTTATCTGCTTGTGTTTTTTTCCAGTTTGTGTTATAAGGGAATGAGGAAATAGATTTAAAAAACATGAAAAGGCAATATATTTCTCAATGTTGTTTTAATGCAGCTTGACAGATTAAATGATTGTAAAACAGCCTGAAGATGAATAGCCATAAGTGCAGTTCTTTCTGACATGAAACTCTGCATGGTCCCACAGAGGAGCAAGGGAAACCAGCAGCAGTGAACTGTCAGTGATTGTCGGATTCTGTGCTTGTATCAGCCACCTGGAAAACAAAGTTTTGTTTAAATGTTCCAAGGCTAATGAGCAATTCAGAAAAAAAAAATGAAATTGTTTAACATTATTTTAGTAAATTTAACTACATATAGAATATACTATAATAGACTTTTAAAAATGTTAAATGTTAAACATATTTGTAAATGTTTTCTATTAGTGGTACCTGGTAGCTGGGTAGATTGTAACTATACACTTCAGTTCATTTTAACTGTTCTTCCCTGTGTGAGTTTATACCAGTCAATGGAGAGACCAGGCACCTTGAACTGCAGCCAGGCGCATTTGACCTCCAAAGCCTGGTTCGTTTGACCAGTGTGAGCGCTTCAAACTGTGCCCAGACACGGTTCATTTAACCATGCTCTGGCCCACTTAAAGAGGTGGAAAATCCTCTTTAATCACCCTCAGGCACAGTTCAAGGCAACTGTGCCTAATGTGAGTACACCCTAAGAAATGAATGGGGAAGATTTTATTTTGCTACTGGCATTAGAGAAAATTTGTTTTTGTAATGCTGAACTTGTAATGGCTTTTCTGTATAGATATATATTAGGATTATCATTGTATCTTTATACTGGCCATGCTGCAATCATTTTCTTTTAACCTGCTGGGGAAAAAGGTCAATGACATAAACAACATCTAAGTATAGATGCTGCCAATTCAAAGCTAGTTCAAACATTTGTTTTCTTACAACACTAGTAGGGTCCAGAACCTTGAAGAAATTATATGGATAAGCAGCTCAATAGCCTCCTCTACTGACACATTACTAAATGGACATCATGTTCGGTAACATACACATGGCATTGTTTTTATGTTCATTGTTTATTTTCGCATAAACCTTTCCATCAAATCTAACATTATGTATTATTTTTAATTCACATCCACATCACTTTGTGGAAACATCATCTTTTGGGATAAAATGTCCTAATTTCTTTATTTTAGGTACAATTTTCGTTTTTGCTTGTTTATAATATATAAAGTTTAAACTTTATATACTTCTTCTTACTCTTGTAAGATATTTATTTATTATTTGACAATGACTGCAATAATTTTTAATTATTTATTGCACATTGATCTTGATCTTATCTTTTTTTTCAAAAGTTTGTGATTTTTCTTTTAACGAGAAGAGTCTGAATGAGGAAAGGAAATATAAGGGTTAAAATATTTTTAGTTAAGTGTTTTTTAAAATACCTAAAGTAATGAAATTAGGTGATGTTTCCACAAAGAGATGTGGATGCGGATTAGCAATTAGTATTAATTAGCAAAAACGAAAGTGTTACAATTACCCTGTGTGTGTAGGTAGGTACCCTACACACTCTATGTATGTATCTTCATATAAGAAAATATAAAACTTCTTTAAGGGACACAAAGCTAAACTATAGTGTTGTGGTGCAATACTACCTATTATACTACACAGATTACAAAATAAAAATGTACTATGGAGATTGCAATATGTCAGGATGTTGTGTTTTCTCCCTATTCTGACTAAGTCTAAATGTAAAACATCTGTTTACTGCACCACATTGTAAAACACGGTGCTGGTCTGCAGACTGCAGAGGGCATTAGCACACAACAAATTGCTCAATAGTAGCGACACAGTATTAGCAATTTTGCATGTCTTTAACTGGTTTTATATCTGGAACAGGCCTCCATAGGGAGTACCTTCAGAGATCAGCTCCTAACAAATAGGTTTGATGGAAAATCTGTTAAAACCAGTTTTAACAGCCCAGCCTCTTCACGCTGAACACAAATGCTTGTATCATATCAGAAATGAAAATTCTGTCATTATTTACTCACCCTTATGTAGTTGTGATTCTTTTATTTTGTTAAACAAAAAAGTTTTTCTTTAAAAATATCCTGGCCATTGGTTTCATATAATTAAAGTGAAAAAGGATTGGGTTTGTCTAGCGTCAAAATGACAAACACTACATAAAATCATTAAAAAAGTGATATGTTCAGAGTCTTGAATGATTTTTTTTGTCAGATATAATGAATTGGTTCATCCAGTTCACAAAACCATTTCAGGAACTGATCATAAATAGCAGCAATCTTATGACTTTAGAAAACTTGGAAAATAGACGTGGCACAAGTTGCATGGACCACTCCATTCACATTGAACTTGTTCACTCCATTCATTTTAAAATGAAAGTTTGGGTAAACTAATCCTTTGTGAGTTTATGTAACACATAGATGTTCACAAACAAGAATATATTTTTTGCATGTGGCTGTGCCCAAAAAGAATTTGTGCCACCATGAAGTTACCTTTAAACAATTTTTGCTGATCTGAGGGGATACTTTCTATGCTGTAATGATCTGGTTAACACCCTATGGCTCACTCTTGTGGAAACAGGCTAAACTGACTCAAGAGAGAGGGTGTGTAAGCAAAATGCCTCCATGCCACAGGGCTGGCACGCGTCAGCCTCAACCGCAGTCACTGCACCCACACTCACTATCATACACAAAAACCACAGCCTTTGGGGTTTAAGCTTGCCATCAGATACTTATATTTTACATTAGGCACTTTTAGCCTAATTGGAAATGTTTTTAATTGAGTGGCATCACAGTTTCAAAGGCTTTTGTAAATGGTTTGGCTTTTGGCTTGGTTTTGTCCTACTTGAAGCTTGTCCTACTTCAAAAGATTTAAAAGAGTTATTTAAAAGAGGTGTGCCACAAAAAAGAAGTAATGGGTTTAGTCTTATCTGGTTTAAAATCTAATGATAACTGAAGGTAAAAGAATGTGTAAATGCTGTATTTACTCTGTATTTCTCTTCCGTATTGTTTTTTTAATCATTGCGCCTATGCTCTGATAGTTCTTTTCATTTAAGCACAGGCCAGGCATGCTGTTGCATGATTTCAACATTAGCATTTCTACAATACTCCACCCAAGAAAAAATGTATTGCCTCTAAGGGGTAAATATCCAACCTTGTGTTGTTGCGTAAGCTCAGTGCTTTTCAACATTCATGCCATTGATTGGGGTGGCATGTCCTCAGTTAACATACTGCAGAATGTGAGGCATTAATGATTTAATGATTTTATAGGGGTGGTGCAGCTGTACATATGAAAAATAATAAAGAGAGCACAGAAAAAGGAAAATGATGACATCTATACAATAGATTAAATTACATTCAACTTTTTTTTATTATACAAAGTAAAAGTACAGAGCTAATGGTGATACATGGTATTATTGAAAGTGTTGTTTTCCCATAAGACATATATTAGTAATATTAAATAACGATACTGAGATTATGTTAGGTTTATAACAAACATGATAAACCACACATAGTATTGAACCAACACAATATGGAGTATGAGAAAGCACAGTATGTTTTTTTATGGGTCCTTTATGGTCGTTCAGATTTGCAAATGGGTTTGGAACAACATAAAGATGAGCTTTTTAAAATAGGTTTCAATTAGGCAAAACATATGCATACTGTATAAATTAAGTGTGTGTGTGTGTGTGTTTGGGTAATTAAACTAAATTCACCATTTTTATTGGGTAAACATCCTAAAAAAATCCCCAAAACTTCATTGTCTTCTGTTTTTTTTTAAATCAAGAAAGTTATGTGATTCTGTGAAAGAGACCTACACCCTTGGTTCTAAATAACATTAAGTGAATTAACTGAATTAAGTGGTTTACAGAATACGCAAGGCTGTCAAAACCTTTATTTTAATGTCTTTAAATACTCTTTTGAATAACTGTCAAAGCAGCTTTAAACATAATACTGGGATATAATAAAAAAAAAAAATCAGAAAACAGAAAAATTATTAGGCATGTTCAACACATAACATGGTATTTTTGCAAATAGTATGCACAAGATGTACAGTATATTAATAAAACAAATTATGGATAATAGGTTTATAGTCGGTTTAGGAACAAAGAGTTGACTAAAACACATTTGGACAATTCGAATAAATGGATGTGTATTAGAAATACCTGTCATTATGTGTAAAGATTTATACCTCTCTCAGTGGTCTATGAGAGAGTAATGTATTTGGACTGCAAACTAAAACAGTATTTACTTCCTACATCCAGTGTATACATGAGACTATGCAACATGTATTATGGTATTATGGACTATGCAACAGGTATTATATTAGGCAAGATTTGTCGTTCCAGCTTACATGGAGATGGCACATTATAATGTTATAATGATGGCACAAAAATAACATCTTATGGGACAGGGATATAAGGATTTGCACTGATTTGCAATAATATTATAAAATACACACAATACACGAAAAAAATACACAAATTATACACAATACAAATACCTGAACATTACACAATGTAAGAGAATGAAAGAGAAATCAAATGTCCTCACACTGACAATGAGAAGCACTCTTTTCTTAAAATGTACACTGATTGACGTTATCTTTACAAACACTTCGGTCAAAGCAGTTATAGTACTATGCATGAAATTGGTTTTAAACTAAGTGTGGTTCTCCCTTGCCTATTCAAAACCTGGTGCTGGTTTTACTGTTTTTCCTGAGGCTATGTGAGATAGTGAAGCTGCAAAATTAATCAGCCCACACACAGGCATCTTATTACATGAAACCATAGCCTCTGTAATTTTTGTTTTTCAAAAATACCATCTATTCCAGTTGGTTGAGTAATAAGAGGTTATGAAAATATATTATATAAAATATTTCCTACAACAATGACAAAAAGAAAGTGTCTCCATCCATAATTAATGGATGTGAAGACTTGCAATGCTGTAACTGACTACTCATGCTAATTGACAAGCTTCTAAACAGCCTGACTATGCACCAAACTAGCTTAAAGCAGCAAGGACCTGCTAACATTTCAGCCGGATCTTTTCAACAAAGTCTTAACACACCCATGGAGCCCAAAAGCTCAAGTCAAAAGCATAATGCAAGCTGCTGTAAAACTCGATAAACATTATGGCAAACATTAAATGCCACAAAACATTAACTGAAAGGTCCCACATCACAGTGTGAAAGTGATTTGTATATGTACCAATGACACTACAAGTCCTGTGTCTAATGCCTCCCCAAGAATTTTGTTATTTGGCTGTATACAACAAAAATAGAATTATTAAGATGAGCTAAAAATAAACACTGCTCTGAATGCTTTGACTGTAATATTGCTAATGCAAGTATGATGCTCTCATTGTTAGACAGTTAGTCTGCAATTAAATTTGTGAAATGATAAATTATATGTATTGCTTGTCAGATGAAATTTAGCCATGTGTTTCTGCCACACACATGGTACTGTAAATGCTGTAAACAGTTACATCTGTCTTTGCTACAAGAAAGTCTGGTTTGTACCACATATGTCCTCTAAAATCATACTGACATGACTGCAAGGTTTGCACTGAGCCTAAGAATTGCTGAATCAAAATAAGACTTATCCACAATCAAAGTCACTACAATCTTGTAAGTCAAACAGCGAGCAGAAAAGATACAAGGTTTGTATCCTGTATACGCTTGTAATTGATCACTTGGCTAGTGGTCAAATTGTCAGTAGGAGGCATGTAAAACCAGTTAGAAGTCTGGCATATTTCTCAGCAGTAATGCTATTAAATCTCTGAGCTGGCAAGTATGAGTAGACTTGTAATATGTTTAGTTATTATGGCTAAATATAGATATTATAGATTTTTGTGATGCAAAGTGGTTATCAGAATGCTTTTGTTTCAGTTAGCTTTGATTTATTTCCAGAAATGAAAGCAATTTGTAGAGGGGAAATTGAGCTGAATAGGGGTCAGTGTTAAAGCAACCATATGGATATATACATGGGTATAAAATTTAATAGCTGTTGCAGGTTCAGTGCTATGGTCAAGGTGACCTCAATCACCACTGCTCTAACCATAAGCAAAGAGAGGTCAAAAGGCAGTCTGTGAAAGCAGCTTTTGACGTGGCTTACTAGAGACAATAAAATCAGATTTCTCTGCATCTGTTGTCTCTATTCCTCCATTTGTGCTATTTCTGTTACCCTTTCTGTTACCTCTTCCCTTTCCCAATATGATATATTTTCCTGTTCAAGTTCATTTCCATTGTTTCATTTGGTATAGACACATTTCTTACAGTAAAATAAGAAACAATACGGCCAACTGCAAATAAAACAATGTTTTGTACATATTTTATGTACGTTAAATACTTCTTTGAGTGCTTGAGACCTTTTCTTTCTTTTACATTTCAACTGTGGATCTCAGAAGATCTGTTTACTGGGAGAGGCCACATACCCAGACAAGGAATGTCTGGGTATGACCTGCGCCATCTCACAGTGGTCACTGTGAGATGGCGCAGTGGCACTGTATCACACAGTTGTAAACAGTTCAGAGCATCTCAGCCAAAATATCAGTTCAAGGTTAATATGGGCATCCCCTTCTGCCCCTCTCAGTTTCTGATGTGAATTCCGAAGTTTCTTAGGATCTGAATTTTTCTTAAAAGCAAACTGTTTGTGTGTGTACTGTCTCACATATGACTGGAACACTGACTATGAGTACAGACATCTGTGTTGTATTCAGTTCTTATTTTCTTATCCTAATTTTCCTTACTTATACTAATAGAGATAAAAGAATGGTCTTCATTTCAAGGTTTTCAATGGCATCATGTGACAATAACACTCTGGTATAATAACTGAACTACGCTACCTTAGAATTATAAGGTTCTATCTGCGTTTTGACCAGTGTTGAGATATTGATGTTTAAAGTTTTTGCATTGTCAATACCAAAACTGAAAAATGGAACAAATAATTTTAAAGCATCAGAGTTACAGACACCCCAAATGTATTTTAAATATGAAATATTAAAATTCTACCTATTTTAGAAATTAGGCATTTTGGAACAGGTCAATTGCAGATAAAACCTTGTAACTCTAAGAACTCTGAATTGCCTTGGAATTACAAGGTTCTATCTAACAATAAATCATGCTACTCAAGCAATTATCTGAAAGATGAAACCAACAACTGCAACAAAAACATAAACCTATGACTGCCTTCAAATTGTCAAATCGATATTATAATATTCGTATTAGCTAGTGCTAGTTAGCATTAGCAATTGCTAGCAAGCATACGCTAGCATGAACTAGTGAAATAAGTTGTCAAACACAAAGATAATTGGACTTTAAGAAATCTATAGCACTTTCCTTGTTGCTTTCAATGACATCTTTACATTTACCAAGTCTCACAACAGTATTAAACCAGCGGACTGGGACAGGCTTATCAGTAACAACATAAAGAGGTAAGACCTGATTGGTCCTCCTGTGTACATTCCAAATTAACATTTATTTATTTGGCAGACACTTTTATCCAAAGCGACTTACAGTGAATTCATGGTGTACATTTTTATCAGTTCTTGTGTTCCCTGGGATCAAACCCACAACCTTTGTGCTGCTAACACAATGCTCTACCAGTTGAGCTACAGGAACACTAACGCTACAGGAAATTATGACTGGGCCCTAGATAGAACCTTATAAGACCAAGTTTGAATTCAAGTTAAATTTTTGTTTTTCAAATTAAACACCCAAAATGCATATTTTAAAAAATAAAACACCTTTAATAGTGTCAATAAGTTATATTAGAGTAAGAATATGTCAGTAACTCAATTCTGACAAAAATGTCAGATAGAACCTTATAATTCTAATGTAGCGACTAGTGCTGGTCAAAGTAAGACTGAGCATTAAAACACAACTAGGATTATTCATTATTCCATCATCACTGATGGAATCACTGGGGTTTTTAAACACACTGGATTTATTTGATACATTTTTATGTATTAATTTAGCCTGCAATTGATAAGATTAGATTCCTTTATTGTCATTGCACAGAGTGCAATAAAATTGTAGCAATCCTTGGTGCAATTCACAACACAACATCAGAGAATTAAAACAATGTGAATTAGAGTGCAGAAACCAATAACATTATACAATATAATACTGCTGGATAGCAGCTAGGGTGGGGTATTACACGTATGGATATTGCACATTTCTGGATTGCTGTGAACCTATGTACAAGTAGTGCAGTAGGTAGTGCAAAATGCAGTTAGGATGTAAACAAGTAGTGCAAATAGTGCAGTTGAAGTGTAAAACGGTAGTGCAAGGTAAAGTTGAAATGTAAACAAACAAGGAACAGTTGAAAATACTATGGGAACTATGCATGTTCTGTGTTATTATAATCAGGAAAGACCAAGAGTCTATGTAGATTTTTTTGGCAGTCTTCAGTTCCCGAATGGCACTGGGGTAAAAACTTTTTTAGGTTGTTTGTCCATGATGTGATGGACCTGAAATGTCTACCAGAGGGCAGGCGGTCAAACAGCTAAATTGGACCTCTAGAGAGGGTGGCAGGCAGCTGATGATCTTCTGGGCTGTGGTGATGATTCTCAGAAGAGCTCTCCTGTCTGCTGTTGAACAGCTGGCATACCATGCAGAGATGCAGTACGTCAGCACACTCTTGATGGAGCAGTGATAGAAGGACATCAACAGTCTCTCTTGCAGGTGGTTCTGCTTGAGGTTTCTGAGGAAGTAGAGTCTCTGCTGTGCCTTCTTGACTGCTGCGGTGATGTTGGTAGTCCAAGAGAGATCTGAAGAGATGTGTGTGCCCAGGAACTTCAAAGCCAGGACCTTTCCACACAGTCCTTATTGATG
This sequence comes from Ambastaia sidthimunki, assembly GCA_036877625.1. Classification (NCBI taxonomy): domain Eukaryota; kingdom Metazoa; phylum Chordata; class Actinopteri; order Cypriniformes; family Botiidae; genus Ambastaia; species Ambastaia sidthimunki. The sequence goes on along the minus strand of JAZGTK010013474.1, from coordinate 4,155 downwards.
TATAGTGGTTTGGGGACTGCACTGCTCTTGCTGAAGTCTATGACGAGTTCTTTTGTTCTTGAGGAGTTCAGGATGAGGCTGTTCTCCGAACACCAGAGGCAGTTTATGACAGTCTTTTTTGGCAGTGGTATGATTGTGGCAGACTTCAGGCAGGATGGGACGATGGATTCAATAGGTTCACCTGACCACGAAACAGGAGTGGCTGGTATCCTAGAATGCATTTGAAGGGTGTGAGGCCGGTAGCTGGTTTGACTAGGGAGATTTGGGCATACTCTGCCCACATCAGGTACTTGCTCCAGTCCTCCTGATGTGAAGGAACCAGGCGACCTCTTGATTGAGACCTTCAGTTTGCCTGTTAGATTGTGGGTGGTAGCCAGAGGTTAAACTAATGTTGACGTTCGGCTTTTGAACAATGTTGACCAGACACGTAAAATGAGCTGGGGACCCCTATCGGACACTATGTCTTCCAGAAGGCCATAAAATCTGAAGACTTGATTGCAAATAATTTCTGCAGTTTCAAAGGCTGTAGGGAGTTTGGGAAGAGGGATGAGACGGCAGGCTTTTGAGAAACTATCAATTATTGAGAGTATGGTGGTATGTCCTGAAGATTTAGGTAAATCAGTAATAAAGTCCAGGGCAATATGGGACCAGGGGCGTTGTGGGAGCTGTTTAGGAGTTTTTGAGGTTTGACAGCCGGTACAGGCTTGAACGAACTTTATGGTGTCAGAGTTCATGTTCGGCCACCAGAACCTATTTTTTAATAACTGTAGTGTTGCGGTAATACCAGCATGGACTGAACTGAGATTCTTGTGGACCTGTTTCATCAGGGTGATCTTACTGGTTCAGGAACAAAGGTTAACTGAGGGGGACAATTGTTGGGAGGAGGTTGTTGCTCATTTAGCGTTTGGATTTCTGTTATAATGTCCAATTGAACTGGGGCCAATAAAATATTTTCAGGGAGTATTGGCTCTGGTTCCAGGACCTCGTTCTCCTCCTCCGTCTGATGTGATAAGGAATCTGCTTTAATATTCTTAGACCCGGCCCTGTATGTGACAAGACAATTAAAACGTGTGCTTGTCTTGGGTTTGTCTTGGCTTGTCTTGGGTTTAGGCGTTTGGCTGTTCGTAAGTATTCTAAATTCTTATGGTCAGTTAGGATGGTAAATGGATGCTTAGCTCCCTCAAACCAATGACGCCATTTCTCTAAATCCAACTTGGTTGCCAGGAGCTCATGATTTCCCATGCCGTAATTCCGCTTACCATGGTTTAGCTTCCTAGAGAAGAAGGCACAAGGAAACCTGATATTAGGGCTGGCGACGGGGTCTGGTACTGATTAAGTTATCGATGTGAATTGCCAAATCAGTATACTCAGAAAGAGATCCTCTCGACACGCCAGTTCAGCCTGCAGTTCATGTCGAAGCCCCTTGCGGAAAACCAGCTTAAGCGTATCCTTAATCCACTCAGTCTGTGCAGCGAGAGTGCGAAATGTGAGAGCATAATCAGCAGCGGTCTCTTTACCTTGTGTCAGTGACAGTAGTTGTTCGCCAGCACTCTTCCCGTCGGCGGGGTGCTCGAAGACCTCCCGGAAGAATGTGGGGAAGACTGATCCGTCTGTTTGCCATACCGCTGTAGCCCACTCCAACGCTTTACTGGTGAGTAGGGAGCATACAAAAGCGATCTGAGCCTCCTCTGTAACAAAAATGTTATGGGCGTGACACAGCACTGACTTCCTAAATATAGCCCTTATAATAATATACTTATAATCTAGTGCTATTATGACAAAGTGAGTGTATTTATTTCTCAGGCATGCCACCATCTTTCTGCAAATTGCTTATTGTTAAAATAAAGTCTAATAAAGGGGGCATTTGAACCCTGTTTGGAAAGTATGAAATATGGTTGATTGAAAATTTAATTTTAACATTGTTGCTCACCACATATGTGGTTAGAATGTAGTTATAATGTGGCATTAATCAGAATTTAGAACTGGATCTATCCATTTCATAATAGAAACAAATCACAATTGTAATTACTACAACTTTAGTGATGTGACCTTTAGATGTTTATATGTCAGCAATTGCAGATTGACAAATTCAAAGACCTCACATATTCAGTCAAGCCCGAATTAAAGTCAATAATTGTTTGATCCTCAGTTTGAAGAACAAGTTCAGATTCCAGATAGTGAAGAAGGCTTTATTCTTCAGTGCTTTATTGTTTTGGCTTTGGTAGGAGACCCATATGTGACCCTCATACAGTGCCAGTCCCACAGGGTGCAAAAGGCCAGGGACCACCTCTCTCTGCTGTCCACCAAGGGGGAGTCACATAGCCACATTGTCACTAGATGACATTACCAAATGATTTATAACATTAGCTCAAAAAGAGATTCTTTATGTGCACACAATAAGGCTCTAAATGTATGACACCCTATTAATTAGCTTGTTCACTGTGTATTTGCACAGAAGGGTAATGATTAAACTAAGGACCACCTCTTACTTAAATGAGGACTGACGTGGAAATGGTTGTGAGGATGTTATTTGAGGATGTTATGAGTATATATGTGTTTGTGTACCTCGGCTTGTTAGTTGAAATATTGCCTGTGCACGAATGTAATTATTGGCAGCTTGACAAGTATTTCTGACTGTTTTTGATTGCAAGCCCCAAGCTGTGCATGTCCAAGCATTTTCCGAATAAACCTAATTCCTAAGTTCTTCTTTTTACATATATTCCCACTGTCTCAAATAATATCTCAAAAATGTATTGCATTTATTATTCCCTTATCATCAGCTATTTCTAAATGTTTTCTTTGGACATGTGACATAGGCCCCAATGGGGGGCAACAGGAGGCAATGTGGATTTGAAAAGATTTAACTAGCAGCACAGTTGACACTCATGGAACCCAGTGCCACTGTGCACATTCTCAAACACATGGCATGCACACACTCAAAAGAAGACTAACAACATTTCATACTGCTGACCCACTGCAATGTGGTTGCAGGCAGTAATACCTAAAAGTATTAATACAATACTATAAATATATAAATATAAAGTATTTTTTTCACATCTATGCCCTCATCACTGTATTTGCTGGTGTTGCCAATTAAGCTATTTATTTCTATTTTCATATTTGTTTCTCCTATACATCCCAAGAATGTTTATGAAGCATCTACAATCATTCATGCCAGCAGGAATGTACATGTTGTGAAAATGAGAATTTGAAATAGTTAATCGTAGGCAAATTTTTCAGTTTAATTGCTAATTATTTGAAGAATCCCTTAACTTCAGATAGCAGTTTTTAAAACTTTTATTTGTATATTAAATAAATTTCTGAATCAGTTCTGAACAGCACGGCAAGTTTCACTCCCATACATTTCTAAACCAGCTACTCTCTACTCAACACACAGCAAAGCCAACAGCTTCCACCAGTGTTGACAATTACTCCTCCATTTGACTACTACATCTTCCTCACCTTTTGGATATTGTTAATAAGGAGCTCCTTGTGCTATTCTTGTCTTGTTTAGAAATCGAATCACCCCACAATAAACCTTCCTGATTACTGTTTAGCAATAAATCCCACCCACTCCTGTCTTGCGTTCAATCCTGTTGCTCTGGCGCCAAATCCCTTTTTGCTCACCCAACCCTGAGACCAGAAGACTTTTTCTAACCTTTTATGGAATCAACCCCTTATTTACCTTGTTATATATAGCACTGCCTGTTGAAAGAGTGTTGGTGACATTAGCCAGTCATGCATTTTGGTAAGACATTAATGTAAACAAAGTAAAAATAATTATCCTTAAGACAGACAATTATTAATTGTCTGTCCATCCATCCACCTGTCCATCAATCCATCCATGTATAATGCACATATGAGATATATGAAATATGTATCCATGTATCCATCTAAATGTGCCTATATTGTCATTGTCATTGTTTGTTGTGCCTTTAATGGAATAATAACATTGTATACGCTTAACCAAAGCCTTGTCCTATCTAAAAAAAACTTACAATTGTTGTTTGTATTTTTTTATTTCCTATTTATTAATATAGCTTACTTCCAAATTGCAACATATCTGCATTTTTTTAACCATTTAACATACTGACTGCTAAAATAGCATAATTTATAATAGTTTGGACATTTGCTAGAAAGGAAATTTTGTGACTG
>JAZGTK010013473.1:0-14300 GCA_036877625.1 Ambastaia sidthimunki | reverse complement strand
CACACACACACACTCACCGCACACACACACACACACTCACCGCACACACACACACACACTCACACACACACTCACCGCACACACACACACACACACACTCACCGCACATACACACACACACTCACCACACACACACACATCGCACATACCATGCTAAAGCACAGGATCTAATAAGATTAAGCTTTTAGAGGAAGGTACATTTTTTCAAAGGCTTATAAAGCAGGATAAAATAAAGGCTCCCAGTCTTCGTACTGTAAGGCGCTTATTCCACTCCGGTTCAAGTGTGCTTGTCAAATGCCTTCAGTTAAACGGTGTTGAGCAGTGGCTCATGGGAAAAAAAAAACGTTACTTGCTTAGCGAAGCAGAACATGTACAAGCTGTTCTTGAACGACTGGAAATGGATTAACGACGAGTATTTTCTCACTTATGGAAAACAGAAATGTGGGAACTTTTCGGTTTACTGCGATATTTACATATTTAGGGGATTTAGGGAACTTGTAGGTCATGAATCAAGTGTTCTTAAGCATAATTTGAGGATAATCAGACAAAGCATTTGTCCTCAGACTGAAGGAAAGACTTGGGTGGCCTGAAGGTAATGACTGCGGTTGGTGGAACTCACCAGTGGGTTTCTGAAGAACTCATACTTGGCGTAGTTCTTCCTGAAGAGGAACTTGCTCTCGGGGGACATGCAGGCCTGGACCTGGACCACACGTTCATGATCCTCCAGACATCTCTCTGTACACAAATAAACACAGAAAAGTTCAACAAGGGGTTTTGGCTGGTCTTAGCTGGTTTAAAAAGGTATAGACAATCTCCCAGCTTGACCAAACTGATCTTCTACTGGTCTCCCAGCTTGTTATGTCCAAAACCAGCAAACAGACAAACCTGTCTAAGCACAAAGACCAGCAAAGACCAGAAAACCACAACTGAGTACAGGAAAGAGGGTGGAATTTCATTTTTCTTTCCCTTCTTTTTTAATATTCAGACATTTAAAATGTTTTGTAGAAGACATTTGTAAATTAGTAATGTATGCAGATCTATTTAAATACAGTATATATTTATCAAAACTATTCATATATATTTTTATACTAAAGAATACCATAGAAATATAGTATAGAAATAACAATATATAAAACTGAAGCATCCCATTTTTATGTGGTACATTATGTGCAATGAAATTGTCTCATAAAACGAGTTAGTTATGATTTCTAGCATTGATGATAAACGATCTAAAGAAACCCTATACTGCCTTGTTTATGTTTTTTAGGTTTCAAACCCCCATCTAACGCATTTGTTGTGTATCTGACCCCTCATCCACTAATTCATCCTCTAAAGCAAAAGAGAGATCGAGCATGACTCTGTGTTTAAAAGGGAAAAGAGAGAGAGGCATTGCAGGGGGATGAGATCATGTATTTAGCTTGATTGCACTAAGGACTGATGGCAGCAAACTCAGCAGAGCCTTTCTGCTAATGGCTTACATAATAGCAACGTTTCTAAAAGGTTTTCATTACGTTGACGGTCTAACATCTCCAGAACTATCGGGGGAGCCCATCCAGCTACACCCCATAATGCTCAGCCTTTCTGAAGATTACAGCCAATCACACGTCAGCTCGCTAAGAGAGACCACACCCTTACATTATGACATCATACCATGTGACCTCACACTGGGCACATTCAGGAACGTTTTCTATGCAAACAAAACGAGTCTAGACCGTACAAATTAAAACAAATAGCTGATTGTGTCTGTTCAACTTATTACAAAGACTCTACAGTAAAAGTCTCGGCCTACTGGAGTCATCGGTGCATCTCTAAAGGTCAGTAAGAGTTAAATCTGTTTAGTATGATTTAGGTGGAGGTTAATCTGTAATCCGCCTGAGAAACCGGCAACCACACGTGTCCTCATTGACTGCCTGCAAGATTAAACTGCATTCTGTAACTTTTGCCTCTCCAACGCCATCTCTGTTTGAAACACAAAACTACATCAAACTTTGCAATTCTAAACAACTTCTGTACTACTACAAACGTTGCACCACCTACAGTACCCGAACATGAAAAATAGTAGCCGGATTTTCCTTCTGTTTACAGACAGATGTCTTTCTGCAAAACTATTATATCACATTATATCATAAATCATCATTATTATAATAGTGATTATACTGCAAATCACTATTATAAACGTGGCCAGCGAATCAGGGTAAAGAGATTGTGTTGAACACTGATCTGATTTTGGCACATGATTTCTGTTTATTTTTAACTAAATAAAGTTACAGATGCAGCTTTAAGCACTGGCTCTCTGCAACACCTTCATCTTTCCTTTAAATGCATCTGCATATAACACATTTCTTCTTGAATCTAGCTCTGTTTTTCTTATATCTGCTGCGCTTTCGCATGCCAAGCCCCAGTTTACATTGCAACACACTTTTTACAACCTGTTGCACATTTGCAATGAAACCCACTTGTGTGTACGTGCATGTGCAGCCGTGCATTAAGTATACCTTAGCGTCTGAGAGCTCACTGCAAGTTTTATTAAGAGAACAAGTATGTTTGTATATAGTGTGTGTGTTTAAGAGTCTGGGCTTGCTGAAGGGTGATTTCCTGTTGAAAGGAGTACAGCGAGCAGGGAACCCAGTGTCCCCAGACAGAACAGCTTGTCCTCCAAGACTGGGCGTGTACCGTACGCAGAGACACACGGACGCGCAAGGAATCGACGCACATATTTGCTTACCCAAACCCAGCACAGAATGATGTTCCACCAAAGACCAGCAGTTGTCATCCAGACAGTGGTTCTTGTAGACCAGAAACTGGCAAACATCTCTGGCTGTCATATCGGCAGGAACTTCCACAACTTTCCCCACTCCATCCTCACTGTACACCTTGATGATCTGTCAACACAAACAGAAAGTCGATCACAGACATGTTTACGAGTTGCAACTGGAAGGCAATGTTCTCTGATTATAGTTTGTTAAGTAATTGGAGACACGCTTTTACACAATGCTCGGGATGAGAAATTAAGTTACACTGCTTGAATTTGCACAAATTATCGATTAAACCGAGACCTTCAGAACTTGTAAACACAAAACAGGAGATTCTTTTTTACAGATGTGCACATATCACAAACAAACTTGTACATTTTACAAATCACTTTACAAAGTAACTTGTTTGTACAAAATGTTACTTTGTACAAAATGCAGTAATCTGCAAAAACAAAAGTTCGTTTGCACGTCATATTCTGTGTATTTCTTGCTGTTGCAAAGAATCCACGTGGGTTCTGATATTGTTTGGATGGAGCGTGGCGCTCATAAGCTGGATTCAAACACGCACACACACGAGGGTGAACTGTGTTAAGAGGCTGAATTCATATAAATGTCAGAGCCAGCAGCGCAGGCGGAGAAAAAGTATGCTGAGAGAAAACATTTCAGTTCCTACAGTGTACATGTCTCATGCACACAGAACAGCATGTCAAAGAATTAAAATACACAATGCACAACAGTGAGGACACTGTAAAGACTGGAGTTTCACACACACACATGCACGAAAGCAAACATTTACATCTGTAGTTCCTATAGACACACTTTTTTACGACTTGGCAGCACTGAAGAAAGCAACACGTTTTGCACGCTTTTGAAATGCACGTTAATAAGTAAATATTAGTGTGTCTGATGGTCTGTCAGTGTCAGCAGCTGTAGTCTTACCTCTACTGCCTGATACACACAACAGTCCAGCGAGCACGATGGCATTTTCAGTCTGAAGCAGCCTCACTCACTCACGCAGAGAGAGAGTGAGAGAAAGAGAGAGGGGAGGGGAAGAGAGGAGAGGAGGAGGAGAGGATGAGAGGATAGGAGAAGGGGTTGCTGAAATGAGAGAGGGACATAGAGAAGGAGAGGGAGGGAGACAGAGAGAGAGTGGAAGAGAGAGAGAGAGAGAGAGAGAGAGAGAGTGGAAGAGWGAGAGAGAGAGAGAGAGAGAGAGAGTGGAAGAGAGAGAGAGAAAGAGAGAGAGAGAGAGAGAGAGAGGGAGGACTCAGCTGACAAGCAGCTTGTGTCTTACAATRCTGGATTAAGCTGTGGGAAACACATTCTAGGTGTGAGTGTGTGCGTGAGAGAGCGAGCGAGCGAGCGAGATAGCGCTTCTATTTGTCAATTAAACTTCATGTCATTATTAAGCACACACACCAAAGCCAGTGAACTTTAAATTAGATCACAGATCTCTTAACCAAAAAAGCAAAACATTCTGTAACCACTTTTTCTTTTGCATTTTAATTTGAATTATTCTTACAATATTTGTTAGCGATGGACCAACACAGATTATCAGTCAGTCTGATTAATCTGCAGATATTTTGGTATTTTAAGGCATCGCCCAATAACCCTTTAAGTTATAATTAGTTTTGCCTCCCATAATAACAGGTTTGTCGCAAAAACGACACTAAAACATTTCAGCTCTACCAGAGTCTGTTTTTCTGCGTATCACCCACTGAAAAGCATCACAAACACACTGTGAACCAGTTTCTCAACACATTCTCCTGAAATCCTTCAACACGTCCTGCTTTATGAATCAATATTAAATCATCTAAAATGTATAAGCATAAAATCAGTTTCAGTCTTTAGAAAAGAAGTTAAGAGTTACACCGAGTTTGTGTTGTGTATAAATTAATTACTACTTACATAAATTCAATGTCCCTCTTTATCTAAATTGGATAACATGGCCATGAAACGTGTAATACCCCTCAAGAGCTCACTGTCAAATGTGTTTTATAATTTATCATTTTTGATAATTTATTAAAAGAAATACTCAGTACCCCAGAAATGCTGCAGTACTCTTTCTACACAGTCAAACGCATTAATAATAAACTTTATAAGAGTTTGCTGTTACTCTCAAGTGATCAATGTATAAAACAGGCCTAATAATTACAATTCTCTATACCCCCCCACCACCTCTTTCTCCCTCTCTACCTCACATCTGTCACTTTCTACCTCACATCTGTCACTTTCTACCTCACATCTGTCACTTTCTACCTCACATCTGTCACTTTCTACCTCACATCAAACCTTGCTTTGGTTCTGTCAGAGTTTCAAACTCTCACAACGCCTTGAGACAAAAGCCCACATCCAACTCTCAACACACACACACACACACACAGATTCTGTTCTCATTCTTTTTCACTCCCGTTCCTCCCCCCCGACATTTGGCTTTGAACTCAACGGCCAAAGTAAATCGTTCCCTCTCTTTCTCAAAACTCGGCATATCACAACTGAATGTTTCTCAAACACAAGCGCTTCCCCTGTGAAATGACTCACTGAAGGTTCTCAATATCCAACATTCACATACCGTTTGACCTACTGTATTAACACGTCCTTTTATTTCAGAAATATAAATGCAAAACATTCCAAAACACACAGATGTGACCTCACAGACAAAGATAAGCATAAATGTGACATAACAGTGTACAGACAGGAATGCTGCGGGTTCAGTTATTAAACACAGCAGCCGAAACGGTTTGTAGAATGTAAACACTGAGTTGTTACATACTGTCCCGTGGTTTTTCTTTTCTTTAGGCTTTATGACACAAGAGTATTTTATGTTGTGAGGACGCTCCTCTGGGTCACGTGTTCCCGAGCAAACGTTTGCTCTGAACCCGCTCCCACCTCGCCGGGTCACATGACAGGGTCGTTAAATGTTAAATAAAGCTTTTTCAAACATTCTGAGGGTCACATGGCAACAGTGTTTGTCTGGAGTTAATTGACAATTGTTCAGACATTGTTCTCAGTTTGTCTAAAGGGGAAAGAGGTTATCCAAGCACAGAACAGAGGTTACAGTAGACGAGCAAACACTAAAACATGTCTGCTACATCATTTCAGCGCTGTAACATTATATACAGACAGATACACAGAGAGAGAGAGAGACAGAGATAAAGAGACAGAGAGATAGAGAGACAGAGAGATAGAGAGACAGAGAGAGAGAGAGATAGAGAGACAGAGAGATAGAGAGACACAGAGATAAAGAGACATAGAGATAGAGAGACAGAGATAAAGAGACAGAGAGATAAAGAGACAGAGAGATAAAGAGACAGAGAGATAAAGAGACAGAGAGACAGAGAGATAGAGAGACAGAGAGATAAAGAGACAGAGAGATAAAGAGACAGAGAGACAGAGAGATAGAGAGACAGAGAGATAAAGAGACAGAGAGATAAAGAGACAGAGAGATAAAGAGACAGAGAGATAAAGAGACAGAGAGATAAAGAGAAAGAGAGAGAGAGACAGAGAGATAGACAGATAAAAAAAGAGACAGACAGACAGACAGACAAATAGATAGACACTAACAGACTGACAGATAAACAGACCATGGACAGAAATAAAGATTAGCTAAACTAGCTAAACAGCTGTTTGAGTTATAACATTTATATACTACAGTATTATATACAATCTCTTATTTAAAAAATAATCATAGCCAGCCAATGGTTCTGTACTGTAATAAAAACACTGGATGGTAAAATGGTTTCAGGGTTGTGTTTGGCATTGCTCAGCGTTTCTGTGAGTGCTGTGTCATAATCAAACTCGTGTGTGTATGAATTCAGCTCTGCCTTGCGTCTGACCACCATTATATTCATGTGGACGTGTGTTTGTGAACGTACACCACTACAAAAAAAGACAAGCTGGCCGAGCTCACGGCCCACAGGCTCTTATATTCATACAGTATGTGTGGCTGAGAGAGCCACTGAATTCAGAAGCCACAGTGGACATACAGCTTACAGTAAAGCTTGGCCTTTTTAAAAAGTTTTAAAAAGATCAAAAATAGGAAATTAGCAAGATTTACCTTTTAGAACAGAAGTTCAAATGATATCCACCCAAATTTAACAGCCCTTCCGTATAATTTATTATGTTTCCACACATTTCTCACAAACTGTCAGTTGCTTAGACTAAAAGCCATCTTACACATACGGTTATCCAACAAATGGAAATAATGTTCCATTATTGGATATTGTTCCAAATACTGAAACTTTGTTTAAATACAGTGATAAAACACTGTCTAAGTAGGTTAAATGAGCCTAACTGTCTGGAAAATTGGCAGTGTGGTTTCATTTCTAAACAGGCGAATTCAAATTTCAGTCCTGTGTGACACTGACATACACAAAACACACACACACACAATTACACAGACACACGCAAACATACAATATTACCACCCAAAGTATCTTGACCTCTGCGTGACCCTGCCGTTCAATGACATCACAACCGTTTACACACCGTACAAATTCACATTAAAAGACTTCAGGCAAAAACACAACCTGCGCACTCACACACGCACATAACTTTGTAAAGAGATCTCAGGGGATAAACTTTACTGACAGCTTTGAAAGTTTCAAGTTTCATTTCAGAGGAGCCAGCTGGAGCGTGTGTGTGGATTTACTTAACCATATATTGGGGACAAATTTGTCAGCAAAACCTCCTCCCATCTCACTGTGTGTGTGTGTATGTGTGTGTGTGTGTGTGTGTGTGCACGAGAGAAACTGAGATAAAGCAACAGAGAAAAGTTTGTGCATCACAACATATTTGACAGTTTATCAGCAAGTGGAAACAAACTTATAAATCTATTTAAATCGAAATAAAATAATGCAATTATTCCTAAAAAGCTTATTTTAAAAATTGCAAAAGTAAATCATCTTTGACTCAGTTAAACAGTAAGAATTTGAACTGGACATGTTTTATAAAATGAAAGCGATAAACAAGAAAGAAGAAATTCCCAACATGATGATCCGTGTTATCCCAGCATGCTTTAGGAATGTTCCAAAACATCTTGGGTACTTCACTGCAAAGTCAAAAATTTCCTTATATTTGATTAATGACCAAAAAATAGTAAATAACACAAAAGGTTTCTCATTTCATTGAAAACAAAGAATGTCAAGAAAAGAGTTTTAAAGAGGAGAGCTTTTTTTCTCATGCTGCTGTTTTTAGTAATGTTGGGTCATGTTATCTCTAGAGAGGTTAGTGTTGCAGCCAGCTGACGGCAAAATGTGTGAGAGGGTGTGTGTGTGTGTGTGTATTCTGTAGTGTCTCCTTAGGGTCTGTCACATAAACTCAAGCAAACTAGTGCTGAGTGTACACTAGGGTGGGGACGGGCTCCACACGCATGGACATATCAAACTGCTCAGCGACGGTGTCCCGTTTCACAGCTCAAACCTTTCACGGGTCACCTGGGAATGAGGTTCTGGCAAAGGTTCTGCTAAACGGGGCATTTCGGTTTGTGTGACTGTGTGAACTAAGAACACAAAGTGGTTCTCAGACACTGGATGGCTCAAAAGCCAGTTTTTAAACAAAATGTGGATGTCAGTGGTTTAGCGTTTAAATTTAATATGTGAGTCACATTAATAAACCAACAAGAAAAAACACAATTTCTTACTCAAACTTGTCAACATGCTAGGTTAGCAAGAAAAAATAAGAATACTTTCACCTAACTTAGCAGTATGACCAGTGGATATATCTGATCCTACACTAACTTAGACTAGCAGTTTTTAAATTTGATGCTAACCTTCAGCAAGCCAGGCAAGTTTAAAGCTGCAATCTGTAACTTTTCTAGGTTAAAAATAAACAACAATCTGTTATCGAGCACGTACATGACAGCGTTCAAAACGTTCTCCATATCGTACCCCAATTCCCAACGCTAGGTGTATAATAATGATTTATAATCTGAGCTGCCGGGTCCAGTTTCCCGGGAAATGTCAGTTTGGCTTCAACATACGTAAAGAAAACTATGTTTGAATAAGAAGAGAATGAATACAAATATAGAAAGAGTAATCTTAAATGCTAATGGCATTGAAAAACAGTCCTTAATAATGTTACTTACTTTTTGACTCTGTAAGACGTTAAAGTACACACCCAACAAAGCTTTCTTATGGTCATGCGCTATTTATAGTCCTGCCTTAAAGACAAAAGTTACAAAGAAATGTATGTAATCATTTAGACTATGACTTAGCAAAACTCTATAGGTGGGTTTACCACTGAACAAAGGCTTTTAAAGAGTGCATATAGAAATTGGAACACACCCTGTTCTGATACATATACACATATGTAAAAGGCCATTTCTTGGATATCCTTCTTAACAAGGGTGAATTTATGACAGACGCAAATAATAAGAGAATAAGAAAGACATTCAGAAAGAGAGAAAGACAAAGACAGCAAGAGAGACAGAGAGAGAGAAACAGAGAGACAGAAAGAGAAAAATTAGATTTCTCCTCAGGCAAAGCATGCGAGCAAAGTCTCGTCAGCTGACTGCAACATCCTGAGGAGAAAAAACACTGAAAAATAAAAACAGATAAGAAGTTCTGTCTTATGCAGCCCAGAGGCAGTTTTATGTTCACAATATCAGACTATCATGAACGTCAGAGCAGTTTAAAGATGATCTGAGCGTTTCTGAGCATCACTGAAAGAGCAAGTGAGGACACAACAGACCAAGATTTCTCTTAAAGCTCTGATGTGGCATTCGTATAGAATATAATTTATATTGCACATTAAATACGACATTTATTTTATGGTATATCATTTATGTAATTAGTTCAGAGACGGGCACAAATGAAGACCACATCACCACATCAAGTGTGGCATGTGGGACGAGGCCTAAATGAGTTCAATGGCATTTGCTAATTCGCTAACTTGTCATTTAGCTAACGTTTTCATCCAAAATGACTTGCACTTCACTAATTACAGGAACAAGTCCAAAAACAGGGACTCAAAAACTGCCTATATCAGCCCATCATGACACACGGTTAAAACTTGCCTGCTGTCTAATCTAGTTGATATTTTGGTTTTCCCTGTATTTTGCGTCTTAAATATTTATTTTTAAGTTGCAAAAGCACTTAAGCTTGCAGGATAAACAGTTAATTAAAAAGATATGTCTGAACTTGCTTCTCCTTTTGAATCTTTGCATTTCTGTAGCTTGCACACATAAATTGGCTTTAAAACCAGTTCGTCCCAGTCCATCCCTACCCGGAGCGACCAGTGGTTTCCCAAAATGTCTAGCTCTTGAATTGCCCTTCAACGGGTTTAAAACTACAACCTTTTGGTTACCAGCCCATAACTCTATCTAGGCCAGACAACCCCTAAACTGTAAGTACTGTACACTATATGTTTCCATCAGGGCAAACAAACTTTCACGCTTACGAATAACTTCTAAACTTTCTTCCAGACTGAGACCTCGATCTAATCACTGTGGCGTTTCATTTCTGTCAACAGTTGCCATTCGTCTTGTCCATTCATGGGAAAGTACATAAACCCCATATATGCGTCTGTATAAACTTCATCCTATAAAAAGTTTGTATGATGGCAGGTAAAAACAACAGCAATAAAACATCATAAACATCTCCAAATGCCTGCCAACATGAACCAATCTCTCTCCCTTCACATTCAGAGCCAGTAATGAAGATGCTGGGTGTCTCAGTCATAACAAACATTTGCTATAATGCAGAGATACAGGCTAATGTCTGTAATAACAGTCCAGATCTGCCATGTGATATCACCACTCAAATAATAACCCAAGCCGACAGCCTGAACATTCCGTCCCGTCTCTGCGTGTACGTATACGTACATCTAAATATAAAAGGCTGATGTTCACCATAAAACACTGCTCTACTGTTTTGATCTGTTGCTATGCGTGCGTTCCAAAAACGTTCCAATCCAGACGATGAGAAAACAAAGAGAACTAGTTCAACAAACACGTTTAGGTGTTACCAGCTCTCACACACGCACACACACATGTGTCTGTGTTACCACTCAATCACTTGTCATTTTATTGTCGGATTTTACGAGAGTCTTCAGGGCCCCAGGAGTCACTGTACACAAGCTCACAGACACGCACCCCCCGCGGCGCTCCACTCTGGCGCTCTGCCATTATTCACTCGCTCCGAGAATCCAGCAAAGGTCACGGCAGGTTCAGCGCTTGAAACTCCAGTTGCGACATCAGAGACGGATCGTTCGCGCACGGAATACGTTATAAGAGCTTGTGTGTGCACGGGGAGAAGTCGACACACAGATGTACCAATAGAAAAATAAATACAGAGATACACGCAAAGCTTTGGGGAAAAATTGTACAAAGTTTTAATGTGACTCGTGTCTGTTCTAAACACACACATAACTCAGAGGAAGTTTGATCCAATAAATGAAATCTAATCCTGTTACACACACAGTTTTTCACCTAATATTCGGTTTCACTCTGAAATATGTCACATTATGCAAATATGAAATATGAAATATGAAAATACAAATGATGGGTACATATGTGCAGAATATCTTTCATAAATGTTTACATATTTACAGTTCTTGCTATGAAGTATAAAGACACCTAAGCCACACTTAAAATGTTTCAATTTTTAATAGCATTAAATTTTAAAAAACATACGACATCCACAAACCTTTAAAATCAAATGCAACATCTACCACCTAATGGATCAGTTGATAAAGTTACTTTAAATATAATAACAGTAATACAGAGAGTTATATTAACGAAAATACACTTTTAGAAATGTGTGTGATGTTATGAAACACACCCAGAGGCCTCAGGTGCTGTAAAAACTCACACAACACACAAACGCAATGACAAACGCTGTCACCTGTCAAAAACTGACGTGTTTGGTCTGTGTATGAGCGAGAGATTTCAGTTTCAGATGTAAGGGGAGTGTAATCTTGTCTAGTCTGAAAGCTATGCCAGTATAAATACAAAGACTCTAAGATAAACGCGTTCATACATAACCATACAGGAATTCTGTGCAATGCAAAACCTATACAAGGCATTACAAAAATATTTCATGTAATGCATTATCAGCATTACACATGACAACAACAACAACTGTTATTCCATGTTCAATTTCCCACGGTCTACAAGACACCATTAATTATATTAAGCAATGTGTGTTGTGCCCATGTCATGCCCGGCAACGTCCGGGCACTGCTGTCCGGCGCCCGCCGGTCAATAAGGTCAGACAATCCTCACGAGAACATTAAGAAACCATTTGTTTAAATAACCCATCTACAGCATTCTTCAGTTACAATATCATGTCCAAAACTATCCAATCACGTCACATTCCAGCATCCAGATCTCTGTGACCTACAAAGTTTTGTCAAAATCCAGTAGCTGATTAAAAGGATAGTTTGCCCAAAAAAATTAATTTGACTTAATTTACTCGCCCTTCTGTCATTCTAAACATATTTGCTATCTGTGGAAAACAAAAGAAGATATTTTGAGAAATGTCTCGGTGGTTTTGTGTTCATGCAAAGGAAGTCAATGGGTGCCACTGTTACCAACACACTTTAAAATATCTTCTTCTGTGTTGCTCAGAAGATAAGTCATACAGGTTTGGAATGATATGAGGGCGATGATGTAAATGATGAAAGGGTGAACTATCCCTTTAAATAGAGAGAGAACTATTAAAAGACAAAAAAAGAAAGAAAACCAATGAGCACATGTCTTTCAATACAGCCAGCCATGTCTGCTGACTCACTGGTTGCTGTCAATATAATAAAGTTATAGATCATGTGGCTGGTTTTGAGCTAGAGGTGTTTGTAGTCGATAATTTCAACCATCTGAGGCCACTTACTGGAAGTGTGACCTTTAAACACTTTTAAATAAATACTGACATCAACGCACTCAGAAGGTTTGGGAACAAAAGCACAAAGGCCATAAACGTCCCTAAATGTCACATTAGCTGCACAAATCTACGTATCATTACAGCAAACTAATGAGTCATTGTGTGAAAGCTATTCTCACGACAAACATTACAATCTCAAATTTAACATCCAATCACGACATCCGTTTAGTGATTAACAATTTTATGGATACTAAAAATAACAGTTCTTAATCTAAGCTGTGGTGTGCTCTGAAATACACACACAACAACTTCTACTCATTCTCCAAGAAGCAGCTAATTGTGGGAGCCGAACTCACACGGTCAGGATGTCCCATAACTTCTTGATAGCGGATTTCACACCTCAGCAGACGGCCCGAGTTCAACCTCACAGCCCACGTCACTTCCTGCTTTCCTGTTTTTGAGGTTCTGCAGTCACTCAAGGGCAAAAGCACACAAGAGGAGGAAGAACGTGTTTGCAAACAATTCCAAGTAGTTCAAAATAATCTTCCGACGCCTGGTCAAGGTGTGGAATTTTTTCCAGTGGTACGTCGGTTCAGAAGACCCAAACTTTGTCAGATCTTTGAAGATCAAGGTCTCTTGAGTCAATAGTCATGTGTTCATTCAAAGTTCTGCTCTAATGTTTGTATTGTTCTATTTAGTGTATTCTATTTCATGAGCTAAACTGCAGGACATTGGACAACATTACTGTACGTTAGTCAATATAGTATCCCATTATATTTACTGCAGAAGAAAAGACTTTAGGAAATCTACTGTCTTGCATGTCACATTAAGTGCAAACAAATCCATTTATTATTTTTTATTTATGGATTCAGCAATCACTCAAAGCGACTTTGGCTCAGCATATATGCACAACCTAGGAATCGAACCCGTGACCCTGGCATTAATTGTGCAATGCAGCCCAACGTTTTGCCCATTAAACTGCATGAACCCTGCTGAATGTAGGGTACAAAAAAGAAAGAAAAAAGAAAGTGATTAAGAAGTAACAGACAGATTATCCTGAGGGTACATTCAGCAATGAAATGATCGCATTCACACAAGAAGACAGAAATAGCGCCAAAACTTAAAAACAACACCGTGTGCAGAACATCACAAGATTTCACCCCACCCGAGGTAAGGTCACTCAGTCAGGATATAAAAACAGAACTTTCAAAACCGTAATGCAAAGTGTTTGCGCATGCCAACGTGTATAAATAAAGTTATTTTTCTTTTTTTGCTAGGAAACCTTAAGGCAGGGCATTGTGGGAAAGGACAGAGAGGATAGAAAAGAGGAAGGAAGGGCAGAGACTGCTGGCACAGGTTCGGACAAACACACACATCCACACACACTCGCACACACAAACCCAAGTGGAAACGCGAGCACCGTGTGAAAGGAAAGCGACTCTCATCTCCAGGAAAAAGAGAGTCTCCGTTTGGAGGATGTTAAGGAAAGATACGACGAAGCGGGTCAGAAAGGAGATTGACACTTTTCCGTTCAGGATCTCGGAATTGTTCACAAATGCACACATACGTACGGTAGCTCTCTCAAAAGGGCAATTGCATGGTGTTGTCTAACAATAACACACACTTCACACGTACAACTTTACAGACATTCCATCTGTCTGGACCTGAGAGACTTAAAAGAGATTAATGAGGAAACGTTCTGTGCTACAGTAATGTGACAAGCTTGGTG
>JAZGTK010013472.1:0-14301 GCA_036877625.1 Ambastaia sidthimunki | reverse complement strand
CCACATGAAATACATGACAAATGCAACAACTAAAACTTCAGAACTATACAGCAAATCACAAATGCAACAACTAAAACTACAGAACTATACAGCAAATCACAAACGCAACAACTAAAACTTCAGAACTATACAGCAAATCACAAATGCAACAACTAAAACTTCAGAACTATACAGCAAATCACAAATGCAACAACTAAAACTACAGAACTATACAGCAAATCACAAATGCAACAACTAAAACTACAGAACTATACAGTAAATCATAAATTATAAAGAATAATAAAAATCACAAAACAAGTTATATTATATTTGTATAATATATACATGTGTAAAAATGCAATGCAATATACTTTTATTTATATATATATATATATAAATATATGTTTATCTACTTTATTAGTATAATAAAATAGATAAACAGATAGATAAAGCGCATGAACAATGTGACAGAAAAGAAGCTCCTCTATCAGGTCATAAAATCCACCTTATAAATAATACAGTCATCCAAAGACCACAAATCAGTTAATTAAACATTGTGCCAGCAAATAGTGTGTATTGTCTTACGTTTTAAAAAGACAGACAGGCAGCCGGTAGACAGATACTGTAGATAAATAGACAGACAGACCAATACAGCAAATTACAGTGGAAACACGCTTAAAACATGAATGTTGAAACTAAAATTAGATGGGAAAAAGAAATGAATATCTGAGCAGAAGTACACAGAGTTCAGTTCTGTTCGTTTGTCAAATCAAATGTAATTACTAATCAACACTAATTACATTCAGAAGTTTCAGCTATGTGACGAATCTGAAATCCATCTGAACTGTCAGAAAGTAACAGCGGCTGGGAAGCTGTGGCAAATAAAACACAATCTATATGTGATGGAAGCGCTTCTTCCTATAGCCTCGATTGGATTACACATTTCATGACCTCTACTGTTGCACTTTATCTTGTTTCTAGTGGCTCTTTTATATGATGTTGAGCTGCGGTATGATCAAATCAAAACATGGTCTCTCTGTACATACAGGGCATAACAGTAAGGATGACCTGAGAGCACTGTGGAAGAGTTTTGAGTCAACTAAACTGTCAATGCTGTTACTATGTTTTCTATTTGCTGGAAACTTAAAGTGATGTATTGAACATTGTTATTGTGATTTCTGCTGATACAAACATTGTACATCACCATGCTAAAGTTCTCTAGCTGAATAACATAAACAAGATATGAAGTACATTCTTAAAGATTCCTAAAAGGTTCTTCACAGAGAAGCCATTGAAGAACCTTTTTCGGTTGCCCAAAGAACCATTTAGTCAAAGGTTTTTAAAAGAACCATTTATTTCTTACCTTTTCATAGTGTATAGAACCTAGAAAAAAACCTTTTGTGAAACAGGAAGGTTCTGTAGATGTTAAAAGTTCTGTATGGATCCATACAGCCAAAAATGGTGCTTCTATGGCATTGTGAGGCACCTATCTGTATAAAATATTGTTTTGATTGTGTGTTTGTTCGATTGTAAATGTGGATGAAAGTAAAAAAATTCAGCAGGTGTTCTCTGCTGGATGCGCATGAAGACAGATGAGCTGCTGATATATTCTATATTGGTGATAATGATTTCCCATAATTCCACACACCTGCACCTTTGGAGACACGGTTAGAGGCATCTGAACCAAACGCTTTCTGCATCAGAATCATGTTTTCTGACTTCTGATCATAAAATAGCCAGTATATTTTGTTTTGGACGGACATACCGTCTGAATTTTGAGATCAAGGGTGGTTGTGTTGTATAAAGGAACGGCAGTGAAACTGAAGTGGTTGCCTGTCATGTTACTAGCATGAGGTGAGTATTTGATGGAATACTGTCAATCACTGATGGTACAGCTGTCAATCTCTCTGACGTTATGAAAAATGGCCGAAAATAGGACAGGAGAAAACTCAAAGGAGGAGCTCCCTGAAATAATTTATAATGAATATTTAAATCAAGACATTTTGGTACGATGTTTTCATGATGGAAAATGTCCAGCTGAAATCTGATCTGACCCTTTACACTTACACACATTTCGAAAATGTAATGTTAATCGGATTTCAAACCACATACTGTATGCATGTGGATTTACTACATTCAGGTTATACATTTTACCAGTACATGCATTTCCTGTAAATCGAACACACAACCTTTTCCAGTTGAGCTACGGGATTTGAGTTAAATGCAACAAAACAAAACATAAATCAGAGTTTTGCTGTCTAAACTAAACTATGAATCATTTTGCTGGCCTGAGTTGATGGATTTTGCCTGTTGTAAGAGATGAAGGCTTGGCTGAGATACTTCCAGAGAGTTTGAGAGCTGTAGATTGTGCATATCAGCAAGCATGTCAATCACAAATCCAGAGAGAAACACACACACCAGAAACATCAAAATTTCTCTTTAGATGAACTCACTGGTACCTCCTGACAGCGGGGGCACTGAGAAGGTGTGTTCAATCATTAGTGTATTAAGGAGATTAAAAACACACATATCAAAGGCCATTTAAGAACAAAGAAACTCTTTGAAGAGGCAAGTCCATCTCTGGCTTTTTCTCCAGCTGATGTGAGAGACAGGCAGACAGGCCCCCTGAGACCTGTCTCACAGCTCAGCACTCTTTCTCTCTCTGTCTGTCTGATGAAGCCATATTTCTCTCTTTAATACTGTACAATAAAAATCTGTCTATCTATCCTATTAATGCCCTAGCATCCACCAGAACCCTCTAGCATCTTCTCTGAACACTATAGGAGCCGCCAGGCAACTGCCTAGCAACCACCCAGTGCATCCTAGCAAACTGCCTAGCAATCGCTCCAAACACATTAGCAACCACCAAGCAAAGCCTGCAAAATATTTAAACTATATAATGTAGCGCCTACACAACCTTAAAAGTTTTTTTAAACTTACAAACAAGCCTTGTCTGGGCAACATTCAAACTTTGCCTCAACAAACTTTCTCTTCCTGCTTTTATCGATGTACTTGTGTGCGCAAGTGTCCCGGGTACACTTATTTGCTGTCGTCTCCAACCCCAATGTTTTCTTTCAGTATGCTATTTGTGAGTCCTACTGAACATCTGAGTACGGCTGCGTGTGTGAGAACATGGCTGCGTGAGCATACTTAATTGTACGAGATCAGAGCCTCGAGCCCTGGGAGATGGAGGGTGACATGAAGTGAATTCGAAAAATGGCTGCTGGCTGCCTTTCTCAATATGGACACAGAATGACAATGTTGTGTAGCCTCTCATTAAGGCAGGTTTCCAAGGTCAGAATCGTGTCTCAGGCAGCAACAGGGCTAACTCAGAGAGCATATCTCCTAGTGCAGAGCTACAGTGAGTCAAAAATCAGGCCACTCTATTTTAGTACAGGAGCTTTTTGAAATCCTTCAACATGCTGCACCTACAGTGTGTTAGTGTATAATAAAAATAGTTTGAGATAGTTTGAGATAGTTATTAACCAAGTGTTCCCGTAGCTCAATTGCTAGAGCATTGCGTTAGCAGTTCAAGATTCAAGATTCTTTATTATTGTCTCAGCAGCAAAATTAGAGCAGCCCCTTACAGTGCAGACACACAACCCACTGCAAACACAGAAAATAATAAAAAATGATAAATTAATATTAATAAGAAGAAGAAAAAGAAGAGAAAGAAAATTAAAATAAACATCTAGTTCTATAAATACAATTAAATACAAGAACAATATACATGCAAGGTTGTGGGTTTAATAGATAGACAGATTAGATGGATGGATGGATGGATGGATGGATGGATAGATAGATAGATAGATGAAATGTATAGATAGAAATGTATATGTTAAATGCACCATAAATTGCTTTGGATAAAAGCGTCTCTGCCAAATGCATACATGCAAATGTTAACTTATCATACATTGCTGGACAGTCAATATATAGGATATTGGACTGTGGCCTATATACTGTATTTTTGTATCCCCTATGCAAAAAGAAGATTTCACTATAGCACGACATGCCATAACTGTTTAAATCTGTGAATTGAGGGCTGCTGTCATCCAATCCCATTAGATTAATAGCACCTCATAATCAGATGCTAATTTAATCCCATCATCCATGTAAAGTAATTCATGTTAAAGGTGCCCCATTAAAGTGTCTGCAGTAATATTCAGCTTCAGACGGTTAGAAAGAAGCTAATTATGAGGAAAAATGAGTTTCACCATCAGCGAAATGGGCGAGAAAACATAATGAATGTAAGAGAAAAGAAAGTAAATAATACCATTAATATAACAGTAAATAATAAATGCAATCATAACAAATTTAAAACGTTGAAACATTTGTTGCTATAAAACATTACAAATGTGAGAACTACTATCATTCTAATGCAGAATGTATTTCACTGTCTATTTTTACAACCAATTAAACCACAAATCTTCCCAGGGACAACAAGAAATACAAACTATAATAATTTGCTTAATACCATTAAGCTAAATGAATATTAGCCTGTTTGTTTAAAGGTTTTGATTTAAATAATATTCTAATTATGTCTAAATTGCAAAAGCAGGTGTGGGGTCCATGTATCTATGAGAGCTGAGAAGTTTCCTCACAAAATCTCAGGGAAACATCTTTGAACATCTTTAAAAAGCACAAAAACATCTGTAAAATTAGACAAACAGGCCAACTTAATGTCTTGGGACCAAGGAACTGTAAACCGTTAGTTGCTTTACATACATCTGTCTATGAATCTTTAATCAAAATATCAAAATTGCCTGCCACTTATTGTCATTTCTATACGAGTAAACTAGAACTCATGAGTTGTAACATTTGTGCTATATTGTGCCATTTTAATGACTGAGTCACTATGTCAACGTTTCTTTATTAGCACTGAAAAATCAATATTGAATCTGAACTGTTGACTGGCTGAGATTGGGTCTTAAAGGGTGCTGGGTTCTGACCTTTACTGTATCAGGATGCTGCAGAATACCACAGAATCACCACATAATAAGATTTATCTCTCCTGTTCAGACAGCCTGAAAAGTCTTTCTCTGCCACACAAATCCAGCCTGGGTCAGTCCTTGTCCCTCACACTGCAAAAACACTCGGGTAAGTCTTTCCCTGACAGCACAGAGAATTTCCCTAGATGATTCATTACTACAATATCAATGGGATTTTGAAACAACCTGCCTCTCAATGGCTTAGCCACACGGGCCAATATTTTGCTCTTTAAATCTACCCGATCTCACCTGGAAATCTACCCTGCAATTTGCAATTGCAAAAACCAGACCTGTGCCTATCTAGGGTGAGTTATAGCATTCCACCTGTATATACTATATAGATGCAGTTCAATATACCACATCTTCCTTTCACAGATACAATTGTGTCAATCTATACAGCAAAAAAGGAGGTTAAGATTTTTACACAAAGCACCACAGCACAGCAGAATCTCAGAGTTCCCATGAGATAAGTATAGCATGATCCATTTTATCTGATGTAGCTTTTTCCAGCTTCACTGTACAATACCGTTAGATTATTCCTGCTTTCACTGGTCTAACTGTGCCTTAGGGCTGCTTTACCTGGAGCCAACGGATAAAGATGCTAGTAATGCCTAACACCAGACATATACCTGAAGAAACTGATATATCCATAGCAAGCAGGACGGAACTGCGGCTGGTCTGTCATTACTGAGACACGACAGCAGCGAGGCATCATGGGAAAAGGGATAATCTGTGTTCGTACAGCAGACGCAGAGGAGACAGATCTACAGTTTCTCTGTCCATCATATGAGTAGAAGGACGGTTGCTTAAATTAGCCCAGTAACCTTCCACATCCATCTCTCCATACTTTCTTACATAACATAATATGTTTGGGTCAGATTTGATTTTCCAAAACAAAAGAACTGTTTGAAAGACTAAAAACTTCTATTCAAAATATTTCAAAGACTGCAGATAAAGCACTTTTATGAAATACAACGTTAAACAAACCAGATTGGTAACACTTTATTTCAATAATCCACCTTAGACATGTGCAAGTATGCAAATAACTTATTTACTAACCCTAACTATAAGCCTAAACTAACAGTCTCCCAATACTCTAATGTGAGTTAGTTCACATAGTTGCAAATTAATGTTAGTTGACAAGTTACTTGTAGTTGGTATATTCTCTGAAGTGTACTATTGAAATAAGTCGCTTTGGACAAAAGCGTCTGCCAAATATATAAATGTAAATGTAGATATCCAAAGATATCAGATCTCACACCGATGTGATATTTTAAACACATTGTGTATCAAAGACAATAGAAGAGTTAAAGAAACAGACAGTACTGCAGTAAAGACACGCGTGAATGAGCCGGATTAGAGGAGAGGTGATGGAGAGCAACGCAACCAGATCAAAGACGGTCACTTCACAGAAGAGCAGCAGTATAAGGGTGAACTGAGATCAGATAGGTCATCTGTAGGGTGCATGCTTTCATAAAGCTGTGTCATTCTATCAACTATATGTGTGCTATTTCTAAGATGACTTCCAACATGCTGTAGTCCCAGCTGCAGAAGTAATGCCCAAAATCTCCTGTGCACACAAAACATACTGAACACAAACCTTGAGGACCACAAGTAAGGACACATTAAGGTTTTTCCTTAAAGTCACCACATTTTGCAGCATTTTTTCCCTTTATATATTAGTAAGTTATATTATTTTTTGTATTTCATACAATTTTTACGTAGATTAGATGTTTTATTACTTTACATTTTACGGCCCATAAAAATTGTTAAAAACAATACCACTCAGCTAGACAGAAAGAGCCATTTATATAGAATAGGGTGGGTTAGACGTGTTATTATCTATAAATGGCTCTTCCTGTCTAGGTGGGTGGTTCATGGCAAAAGATGCAAAGCCTCAGATCTTTTGGTAAGATTTAGTAAGACTGGTTAATCCCTGGTAAATATGGTCTGTCAGTTCTTTAAAGATAGCTGTATCTTTAAGAACAGTTGGGCAGTTGGAGGTTGTTGGGAGGTCACTGTATCCCTGTGGGGTCTCCTTGCAGGTGGATTCTAATTTCTGCGGCCATTTGCATATATTCAATCAGTGTGAGTAATTGGGAAAGGAGCAGAAAGAGCAAAGATGCGGCCGATTTCGCCGGCGTTTAAAGAAGACGAGCCCACAGCTGTTTAGATCAGCTGATGACACAGATAATCTTGACATTGACTGATGTGTCTAATCACCAGAATTCTCAGCACAATCAATTGCTCTTCCCCACAGCATTTCAAAAAGTGCTTTTCTCGCAACCCAGGAGAGAAGGTTGCTCTCTGGCGCCACGCAAAACACAGCCGGATAATAAATGACCTTGACAATGTCAGGTGTGCAGAGATAAAGGCCACCTACAGTACAGACCCTCCTGTTCCTCATTTTTGCCAAAAAACACTCAGTCACATGACTGCCAGACCGAGCCGTCTGTGTTGGCGGCCTGCGGTTTGGAAAGCATAAATTAAGTTAGGGTTAGATTTAGGGTTAGGAAGAGCTATTTGAAGTCTGTGTGGCAGTTCTCTGATCGCAGCTACTCTCAGTGTCCCGTCAGCACCAGCTGAAGTCATTTTAACAGCCTCGTCTTAGGCTGCGCCTCTCGGGCGGTATTCCAATGAAACATGAATCACACCAGAAAGGAATGACAGATAACGGTAGGCAGCGAGGAACTGGCGTGTTTCATGGACTTTGAGGCAAAAACGAGGCAAAAAAGAAACAAGCTTAGTGAAAAGGTAATTATTACTAGCCTGGCAAATGGAGCTCTGAGCATTGCCACAGGATAATTGGCAGTTAGATTTTGATGTGACAATAATTTTATAATAGAGGCATTTTATATTTTATAAATGTGGAAATGTCTCACAGACACTTTGGTTGGCCTATAGTCCTTTAAAGATCCTTAAATCTTTTCAAAAACTTCAGAAGTATAAATTAACGTTACAAATAAGACTACAGCTCTCTTTACAGCCCAACAAATACGATGTGTGAAAATTGTCTGTATATTAAACCAATAAAACTAGATTGCCATGAAACAATTCAGTTTGAAACACTGATCCTCATAATTAGAAACACCTAATTAACACCATAAATATGAACACCTGCTGTTTTTAATGTATATCAATCATTTACATCTGTATCTTTATAAGATACTGACACTTTTATCTAATAGACACTTATTAGATATCCTTCTTTTATCCGATAACCATGTAAGTCACATTCACAAACACTCTTCAAAACTAATCAATGTTTTGAAGTAAAAAAATTATTCCTGAACATTTCCTGAAAAAATTGCAACATTTCTAACCTTGCAATTATAATACTGGACTTATTCCATTTTTTTTGTTCTTTAGCATCGTGTCTGTGATTTATGGTGCTGCATTTCCTGTTCTATTCATTGTTGATGGTGTTAGCTGGTAAAATCAAACGGCTCCGACACCACCTGTTCTTTTGTTCATTTTTTGGTTCTGGAATTCTGTGACAGAGCTGTTTTTAGGCCTCTGGTTGAAGGGTGTGATAATAATCACTCATACGTGTGCCATTGTACCGCTCGACTCGTTCCAGAGCTCAGACGCATCCCGGCGGGATCACACAGCAAATAAAGCATCTTTGTTCAGAAACCAAAGCAAACAACTGGATCATCCTCTCGTGTTTTTTGTGGAAAATAACAAGGGCTTCTGTCCACTAGCTTGTCTCTCTTGGTGAAGGCAATAGGAAAAGCAGAAGCTGGAAAACTTCAGACAGCTGCCAATCAAGAGCAGCCCAGCCGAGGTGAGTGGATGTGCTTGGCTAGCTTGCTAGCTTCTGTAAAATTACACCTGAGGACATAATTTTGACATCAATGTTATCTACACTTGACCTGACTGTTGACTTTAAGAAAAATAATTGCATGTGAGGGTAAGCTCACATCAAAATAAAGTTGAATTCTAGCTTGTTTTAACACTGTTAGCAGCCCAATGAGTTTGTGGTAGAACAATCTGTCAATCTGAACAATTTTGGTGTGTGACCCTGCATCACAGTTTATCCACACAACAAAATTAAACTTTCCACATTAGCCTCTCACAGGAGAAAAATTACATTCTTAAAGCTGATTTAAACATCTTTCAGCCCATATTAATGCCTTGAGCGTCTATCGATTGAGTAATCCAACAGTATCCCACTGTCATATCTACATGAACAACTATTCATGTCTTTAACCTTTCATGTCTTCTCAGTGTCAGCGCAGTCCTGCAGTGGTTAGCAGATCTGGACGTCTGAAAGTTCCACTGAGGTTAGAAGATTCTGCAAACCTGCTGCGTTACAACTCAAAGACCTCCGCAACCTTTCCTCCATGTTATCAGAACAACCACGGAGCACCTGGAAAAAGGTCACGGGTCACTTTTCAGCAATCCTCACTCTCGCCTCGTGCCCTACCAGCTTTCTGATTGGAGGCTGAGGGTGGGCTGACCCTGACGCACTGAAACATGGCCAAAGACATGAGGGGAGAAAAAGAGAACAAAAATCATCATCATTCATCTCAAGGTGCCATTGGCAGCCACATGTGCAACCTGGCGGTTTGAATTTCTCTTTAAAGTATCTCCTTCCATTCAGCAGAAGTGTGAGCAGCTATCATCTCAGACTGTACTTACAGGAAAAGCTGAATATGAGACTGCAGATTTCACACTGTATTTACACAGCAGACAGCCAGATGCTCACGCTTGGGGCATCTCAGGGTATTTTTATACTGCGTTTTAATACATTTTTATTAGAAAATATGATATGCCTTTAAATGCAAACTGCATATAACAAAGATATTTTTAATGCATTATACTGTATAGGCATTCATAATGTATAAGCCAGTATTTATATCTTTTTTAAAAACACTATAAGACTATTTAGACATAATATAGATTGTGCATAATAAATATTATGCATTTTACATAAATATATTAATATACATATTAATATAATATTTTGATATAAAATATGAAATGTGTTGTTGATTATGCATTTTAACGACTAACAATCATTGTAATTTATTATAGTAACTGTGATTTAAAAACACAAAACAGATTATAAGATGCATTATATATACAGTACAGGCTTTATAAAGAATTTGTTTTACTTAGAACCTTAATGCAACATGTTAAAAAACATCAACTCCACATAATAAATGCTGCCTAAGCAAGAAAGCCAATGTTGAGAGATCTTTGTTATTTATCTGTTCAGCGTGAACCCCAAATGTTTGCTCTGGCTGTCGGTGTGTATGAAGGCTTTAAATAAGTAGGGTTATAAATCCCTGATTTTGTGGACCTTGCTGAAGTTCTCAGAAGTGCTTACATGGCTTCTGTCTGGCAGGGTGGGCATTAGCAGGCTGTTGGGTGGGCGGCAGACAGATGGGAGACTGACAGAAGGTTCTGACAGTGAGTGTTCCTGACAGCTCTAAATCAGGTCAGACAGGCCGAGCCCCAGCACCTTGATTGCTAACTGACACATTATTATGTATTGTGTCTGCAGATGGAATTATAATAGGGGCACTGTATGTTATTATAAATATCAACACCTGGCCCGACCAATTCCAGGGTCCCTGGCCAGCACTCAACCTTGGATTTCGTTTGAACTCTCAGAGAACAGGTTTCTGTAATTACTACTTAGGACAGAAAGGGGGAAGGAGAGAAAGAAAAAACAGAGAAATTACTCCGCTGTTTTTTACGCTTGAAATTGTTACAATTCAAAATCATAGGTAACTGTAATCCTGGGTTAGAAATTAATCCAGGGTAGTCAAGTTTTGATATTTCACACTGCACGAATTAAACACTGGGTTAATGTTGCCTATTTGCATATTCATGAGGTTAATTACATTGATTGGGTAAATACAGCTGGTGACAATATTGTCCATCTGTGGAAATGTGACCATGTAAAGTCTTGTGCATAAAAAAGCAAATATTAACATGGTCTCTTCTTCGTGGTTAACATTTTCAGCCTTCTAGCACAGCATTATTTTACACTGTATCATTTTGACGGTGCAATTCTTGAGCAGGTTATTATAACCCAGGGTTAAAAGTGGTGCCTTACTCTCTTTCAAAAGATTCAAGTGTTAAACATTGCTTAACCCTGGGCTAAAAAGTGCGCTTAGCCCTGGGATTACAGTCAAAAGATGATAACCCCAAGTTAACCACAAGCATGATTAGCTTGTGTGTGTGTGTGTGTGTGTGTGTTTGCATAAGCAAGAAAAACTATTAGCCTACAGTGTTGTAAAAAGGTATTTCCACCTTCTTGATATTCGTTGTTATTTGAAGCACTGAATGTTTTCACATTTCAAACAAATTGTAGACCTGAGACCTGACTAAACACAAAATTCAGCATTTTAAAGTCTATTTCCTTCCTTCGGTCAAAATAGTTAAAGTAACACACAATCATATCATCCCTTTGAAAAAGTAAACAGCCGCTTAAACCTAATATCGAGTTGGACCACCGCTAACAGCAATAACTGAACCCTTTCTACAATCAGATATGAGCCTTGCACATCTCCATAGAAGAATCTAGTGTAATTTTCAGAGAACTGCTTTAACTCTG
This sequence comes from Ambastaia sidthimunki, assembly GCA_036877625.1. Taxonomy (NCBI): domain Eukaryota; kingdom Metazoa; phylum Chordata; class Actinopteri; order Cypriniformes; family Botiidae; genus Ambastaia; species Ambastaia sidthimunki. The sequence goes on along the minus strand of JAZGTK010013472.1, from coordinate 2,763 downwards.
ACACATTGATAAGTCTACAGACACGTCCTTTCTATTGGGTTAAAGTCAGGAAACAGCTAGATCTCTCCGTTGTGCTCCTTTTTAACCATTTAGATGTAAAACCACCGCAGTGTTTTGGGTCACTGTCTATATGCATCCCATAATCTCTCACCTCAAGCACAGATGCTTGCATGTTGTCCTCATAAACTGTCTAGTATGCTGTAAAGCAGAATCCAAGCCATCAAGATCCCAAGGCAGCAAAATATTCCGCTTTTGCCAACATCTTTTGCTTTTATGTTCTTAAAGGGGAATACTGTATTCAATTTACACCAGAGAATGGAAAAGTTTCACCCTACAAAAGTTCCACTACCACTCATCTCTCTATGGAATAATGGATCAAAATTAATGGGATGATTCAGATGAAATGAGATTTGATTCTTCTAGGGTGACCAGTGGTTTCAACCTTGGTCATTTTTACACAGTTTCTTACTCATAGAAGAGCAACGAGCCCTAAGCTTAGCTGAGATGCCTGCAGTTCTCTGAACGTTTTCAGGGATCCTCTGAGACTTCATGGATGAGGTGCCACTGTGCCTTTGGATATATTTTGGCTGGCCGGCTATTTCTGGGAATATTCACTATTTTGAAGCTACATACGAGGATAATGGCTCATACGGTGGTGTCTAAGAACCTTAGAAATGCCTTGGTAACCTTTTCCAGACTATTTCCAGACCATAGCCACTGTATTACAACTATTTCTTCTAAAATACATTATGAAGTAAAAACTTATTTTGTTAGATATCCCTGGAACTTAATTGAGAGAAACATGCAATGAAACAGAAAATCAAATACTGATTCTTGGCACTGTATAAATAACGTAAACTCTGTCCTCTACAACCGCTCATGAAGGCTTCTTTAAAACGTTCAAGTTCTCGCCTTGTTTCTTTTTCTCTGCCCTTAGCTGTCGAACATTCGGCCTCCACACGTGAACAGAATTCTCCTGTCTGTCCGAGAGGCATTCAGGCCTGAATGAAGGAGAGGACAACCTGAGAAAGAACAGAGGGTATCTCCTTTCTCTAGAGGCTCAGTACGTGACACAGCAGTTCATGAATCAGTTTGCTGAAGGCAATCGTCTCAAATTGTCCAATCATGTAATTAACAAGATTTTAGGCAGCAAATTAAAAAATCACTTAGTGCTATCTACTGCTCATTGTGCTGAATGAACCACTGAGGACCTAAAAAGACACAAAATATTTAGTGGACATAAAAACAAGTAATTCCAACTATACAGAAATATTGTATTGCATTTAATGATTAATGATTTTCAAAATTCTTAGAATTGTGAAGCTTGTTGTTTTCAAACATATTTTTTAAGGATGTTCATTATATTCCAAAGAATTTAAAAAATTTGATTTTTTTGGAAACGTAATTGCTTCTGGCCTCTAACCGCGTTTATCTTTAGAGTAATTCAACATGTAAAACAACTGACTAAAGACATGAAAAGGCTATAAGACGATAGCCATAGCAAACATTTAAAAGCACAGCGTGATATTTCTGTGAAAATGCAACTACTATTCTTGCTGCCAAAATGCTTATCCAATATCTATTAAAACAGAATTCATCCCTTATAAAATGTATAAATCTAAAATTAAAATCTATTTCTTTAAGTCTTTAATAAAATCTGTTTCTCATTCTTCTCTACTTTGAGTGTCAGCATGCTCATCCTTATTGGCCAAAAGACACAATTTCCACAAGCACCCAGGACAGCATGTGCTGTGAATACTCTTTTTTTTTTTTTTTTTGTCTTTTTCTCGTTTTTTTTGAGGACCACTAATATCATTCACATTGTGCTTGATTTGCATGGATTTCAGTTTGGAGAATCTTTTAGGGGTCACACTTCAGTGGAGCTGAGCAGAAGGTTGTTGCAGAGACTGCTGGATCCAGGCATCGCACACAACCGCGCACACCCGCGCAGCAGTTGAGCTGCATTAATGTGGCTGGATTAAGGGTGAGCGCAGCTGTATTGAAAGTTTACAAGCTGCTCCTTCTGTTCTTTGATTAAACAGTTCAGCTTGGATAAACACGGCCATTTGAAAAATTGTTCCCAACACACACAAACACACACAAGCACTTAAATCATTCAAGGGCCGGCACAAGCTCACAATGTGACTCTAGTTATAAGCCGATCTTTTGATTTCTAAAGTAATCCACCCATGAGCTGGTTACAATATCTAAGAGGAACGGCACACCGAACCAGTTGTGTATGTCCAACTCCGTTTCACACCTCTGACGCTACAAAATAAAAGAGCCACTGATGCAATTCTACACACATAACTGGTCAGACTAAAAAAAGGAGGGATTTATTTCATATCAAAGCTCTGTGATTGGATTTTGCATGTGTTATTGCGTCACGCTCGGAGCCAGTGCATTAAATAAAAGGGCATTTGAAGAACACGCTCAGGCGTTTTGTCAAACAAAGAACAGAATAATCAATTTAAGTCTCTAATCTCTTTGACCTTGAATATGTAATTATTCTTTAATGCCTTAGACCACATGAAACCAAAAAGGTTCTGAGGCTTTCAGTCCATGCGTGTTAGATTGCCAGTCATCTTTATGCCAGTGTGCTCCTAAACATTGACAAAATTTACATTATGTCCTACCTTCCTATCAAACTGTAAGCGTTCATGTATTGTAGAAGGTGGGCATGGCTTTGAGGTTGGGATCTGATGCTTTCAACACTAGCTTGCTAACCTCTCCAAATTACCTGTCCTATCTTTAATATTGTCA
>JAZGTK010013471.1:0-14301 GCA_036877625.1 Ambastaia sidthimunki | reverse complement strand
TACAGTCTAATTCCAAACACACGGCATGTAGACAGTGTATTTGATGTTTAGTCATACAAACCAAAGGGAATGCTGAAGAAAGGGTTGATTAATGCCGTCTCAGCTGTGCTTCTGAGTTTAGGGTCACTGTGAAGCATACTGTAAACATAAAGCATAATATTTAAAGACCTGTATCTATGGATTTATGAAGTATCTGTTATGAGTTAGTACACTTTTAATTTGTTTCCCACCTTTTGATGAGATCTCTCAAGTGATAGACAGGAATAGCAGGGTAAACCAAAGCGTTGCTTGAAAAGATATGGTCTACTATTGCAAAACTGTTATCCTGTAAAGGAACAACATAATGCCAGAATTTTAACAAGCAAGGAAAAAGTAAAACAATGCATTAGGTATATATGCAATTTAAGGAATGTAATCTTAAGGCATTAGCGTAGAGGGTGCTGGTAAATTACCGAATTTCTGTCATAATTATTTTCTTTTAATAGACATGTGAAACACAATTATTTTGGTGGACTGATTCAGAATCATTCGATAAAGAATCACAATGCAACTGATTTTATTTTTTCTCCAAATTCTTACTCAGACATTAGTTTTGAAAACGAATTGTCCTTATTACACATTACAACATTTACAAGATAACAAGGTCATTCTGGTTCACAGCTGTTTAGTTCTGTTCTGACCTTCCATTCCTGAGATTTCACAGTTTCTTTCAGTTTGATTCCTGAGAACATCTCCAGAAGAACGATGCCCAGACTCCACAGGTCCACAGCAGTTGTGCAGCCAGAATCCCCCTCCAGACCCGCCTGAGCCAGAGAGTTCTGCAGCTCAGCTTCAGGAGCCCTGTACCCATCTGTCTGGATGTACTTCACGTCCTGTACAGAACAGATGAGAACCTCAACTTCATGCAACATCAAACTAATCCTAAGTGTAAAAGCTAAAAGATAAAGCTAATGACAAAGTATCTCATACTAAAGATCTCAACCCACCTGGTGACCATCTTTGAAGCTTAGGCCGAAATCAATGAGCTTGAAGCACTCGTCATCAGCACTCCAGAGAACATTGCGGGGCTTGAGATCAGCATGCACGTAACCTTCTCTATGGAGGAAGCTGAGGGCCTCCAAAATGTCACGGGCACAATGCTGGATCAACCACATGGAGTGCCCCTGATTACTGGCCCTGACCAGCAATTCTGAGACGCTCACGTCCAAAAGCTCCAGCAACAGACAATGAGTGGCCACACCAAATGGGTTGTGATTGGTAAACACTCCATAGAGAGTCACTGCAGAGAGATTACAGAATGTCAAACAAGAAAGACATGAAAGCCCTAGACCAAAAGAACATGGATCTCCATGACTCATGAATTATTTCTTCTATGAAGGAGGTGTGGTCCTCTTCTGATTTATGGTAGTTACAGATACTGCAGTTCAGAGATGCTGTCTGACAACTTCTGACTCCCTGTCAAAAGTTTAGACACACCTACTCATTCTTTAATATTGCTGTTTTTCTATGTTTCAGAATTAGTAACAACAAAACTAACAAAGCTATTTTGTATATTTCATAGTATAAATTACATAGTGACCAAAATTTAATACCATTATTTAAGCTTTATTAAAGTAGCCACTCTTTACATTCAGCTTCATGAGGTATCGAACTACCTGGAATGTTATTGATCAGTATTGAAGGAGTGCCGACATGAAGTTACATAAGCACATTTTATATTTGTCTACAAATTTTCATATATTTATTCATAAGCTTTTGGGACAACGTTTTTAAAATAATAACATGTATTAGACAAAGTGATTTCAAAAGTTTGACTGCTAAGTTATATAACAGCATACAGAACTGTTTTCAATACCGATGTTTTTATGTCCCTGAATTTTCTCCAGCACAGATCTTTCCTTAAGGTACCCGTAATCTCCACCGTGCGCGTCCACCTGAAACTCCTTCACCGCCGCAGTACTCGCCCGACCAGAGCTGACCCGGTAAACCGAGGCCGAGACGCCCTGACCCAAACGAGCCTGCACGTTCCAGATCTCTCCGAAAATCTCAAATAACACCGGGCATGACTTCTGATCCACGGCCCCGGGTGTCAACGCCACCGCTGACGTGCTGACATTTGGACTAGACATTTTTGCACTGGAGCCAGAACTGCAAGCCATGGTATCGGTAGTTTCACTAAGCATCCGAGTCAAATACCATGAATTTAATAATAATAAGTAGTGTTTGCTCCATCTGGAGAACGATCGGACGGGATCGGATTTCGCAGTGTTGCCCTTTGCACAAACTTGCTAAAAGGATATTTGCATAGTGCTCATCTGCAAAGTTTACATGTAACTACTGCCAACGTGGAATTAAGTGGCATAATTTAACGCAAACGCACAGATTTATGCAATACGACACAGCCAATATAATCTTATGGATTCAAAAAGCCGAAGCGACGCCTTAAAAATACGGCGGATCCCTCAAACTAAGTTTGGGATCAGGTTGACAAATTCTTGCCACTGTTTTGGCGGCCATGATCTCGGAAATGACGTCATGATATTAAAAGTCGTACGCTGTAGTCCTTCAATGTTGTATAATGATGAAAACATCATGAGTCATTTTTTGGTATGATTTGGTATGATGTTTTTATTTAATCTTTGTTTAGCCACACAAAAGTAAATTCAGATTAAGATTAAGCCTTTCTTTTCATTTCTTTCTTGAAGACCTAAAACTTCGTATGTATCTAAATTCTGACTTTTCTAATACAAATAATACAATTTGATATGTTAAAAGCTCTAATAAGTTTATATAAGGTACAAGATACATCGTTATGATTCTATCATTATCCAGAGATGGGCATGTATTTAAATTACTTGTTTTAAATACAACATGCTATTTTGTATTTAAACGCCTATGAAAAAATTTAAATACATTTGAATTTTGTATTTTCCAAAATAAGTTAAATACATTTTCAACAAAGTTCTGGTATGTTATTTAGAAACATTTTGTATTTGCATTTTAAATACATTTTCATTTATGCCCATATCTGTCATAATCTAATGAAAAGATCAGTACTTTGTTTTATTACTTTTATTTTAGTATAATTAGTATTATATTACTGTCTTTTTATTATTACTTCTTTTTTTATTTCTTTTGTTCAAATGTTCGCCTCAGCTTCATTGCTATGTTGTATTCTTTTGTTTTTGTGTGTGTTTTTGTCGTGCAGTTTCGTTTCTATCCCACCCGTAATTCAACAAGTCCCACCCTTGACGTGCGCGCTTTTCCTACGACAATATACTAGACTTCTAAACAGCCAATTCACAGACAGCATGAAACTAGCCACGCCCTCTCGGTATCAAACCTTCCACATGAGGGCTGGGCTTGTCGGAATGTGGGCGGGGGAAAATAGCGCGTCTCATTTGACTGGTTGGGTGTTTCCGTGTGTGTACTGTCACGTCATTGTGACGAGTATTGAAGGAGGATCCGGGTAGTGAAGGCGGGGCTGTGCTTTAAGAAGATGTAGCCGTGTCTCCTGTCCTGCTGAAGCGGGAGAGAAGTACCGAACAACTAGAAGCTGCTCCAAAGGTAGGAATACTGTGAGATTGTAATATTATGTTATAAAAAATGTTATAAGGTTGAACTATGTGTCGGTGACTTTCCACAACGCTACTGGAAGCTGTAGTTTTATGCCACGCAGCTCATGTCATTCACTTCTTTTATTAACAATATATCGATATGTATTTGATTTGAAAACTAATGGGAACAGAATTTATATAAATGAATATGATGCGAATTGTCTTGGTGTCAATGTGGAGTCAAACAGTAGGCACAGTATGAATTGTAAAAGACAACTAGATTGTTATGGAGCAGGTGTATTTATAGAGATGGTCTATTATCAAACTTAATTTCTGGCTGGAGCATTACAGATTACCAGAAATGATCTTCTTTGCTTTCCTGCCAACCACAAATAAGATAATAATGTCTTGATTGAGGTAAAGATCAAACGTGACTTCAGCCTTAACTGAGCCCTAATCTGAGCACGTAGGCAGAGTAGTTATCAATTTATGGGTGGGATAGCATGGGCGTACAAGCCAGGAGTTCCATAGACGTTTAGATAACCTGTGTCACTTTGCCTCTTTCTCCATCACTGACTCTTCCAGATTTGACAGACTGACACCATGGACACGAGCAAACTGGCTGCAAGACTTGCTGAGGCTGGGCAGTCTCATATCCTACAGTTTTGGGACCAGCTGAGCCCAGAGGAGCAAGACGAGATGGGTCATGATCTGGAGAACATGAACTTTATGGAGATCAATACATTTTTCCAAAATGCCATGAAGACTTCTGGTCAGAGCTCCCAGGAGAAGATGGACAGTAGGATGGAGCCAGTTCCCCGAGAGGTTTTGGGCAGTGTAACACGGGATCGCGAGTGTCTTAAAGAATGGGAAAAAGAGGGTAAGTTCCCATTATTTGATTATTATTTATTGATTATTAGATTATTATTATAATACTTCGAAGGTTCCATCTAAAATCTATTTTCTTGGCTAAAGTGCCAATCACTGCTATATAAAAAAAACAGCTAAATCCAGCCAGAGATCCAGCCTGGCCAAGCTTATGTTTAGTTTGTCTAAGTGGACGCCCAGCCTGGCCAAGCTGGTGTTCTAAGTCTTTTCAGTAAGGGTGACACTGAGGGTTTTGCTGAGAAACGAATGTTGCTAAGAAACATTGTGCAACTTGTTAGAATGAGTGTTATAATACCCTCCCCACCCAAGTGGACCTGAAGCTTTAACAAATCATGACCCCTGAGAGAACAGACACATAACTTCTGCCCAGAGTGTCCCTGAAACCACTTTGATGTTGACAGTGAGTTAACAGTAAGTTTCAGATTTGAATAAATATGTTTTTTATCTGAGTTTTCCACTCTTGGGGAATAATGTTCCAATGAGGGGTTGAAAACATCTGGTTCTGATAAGGTCTGATGCAAATATGCAGTCTGCGTTTAAGGTCATGCTGAGCTCATTCAACATCACGTCATTATTACTCAGGCCACATTGCTATGGCACTCAGACACTTTTGTATCTTATTTGCCCTGTGTTTGTTCTGTTGTTTGTTCCACCAATCACATTTAAGGCTGCGTGCGGGTAAAGTAATAATAAACATACATAACTGCAATTTATGTAAGATAAAGTGGGCCTCATAAAAGCAAACAATAATCACCCTTGTTATCTATAAAAAGATATATCCAAAGATATATCCAACAAAAACTTTGTTGCTTAAGAAGCTAAAGATTTTATACCTACAGTAAACTGTATATCTTTTAATCTTTTGACAACTGGGTAAAATAATTAATGGTCAATAATGTAGCATATTTCACAAGGAGTGTAATGACACGTTTGGCAAGAATGACTATAATCTAATGACCTTTTAACAAGTGACCTAACCTCCATCATTCTTCACAGGTCTGCGCTGTATATCAGAGAACAAAGTGGCGGTTCTTCTGCTAGCCGGAGGTCAGGGGACACGGCTGGGTGTGCAATACCCAAAAGGCATGTACGACGTAGGCCTCCCCTCCCACAAAACCCTCTTTCAGATCCAGGCTGAGCGCATCTGCAGACTAGAGCAGCTAGCTGAAAAGCACGGAACCAGGAAGTGCTGTATTCCATGGTGAGATGATCATTAATCACACAATTAAAGCATATTTAATTACTATACAATTACAGTTAAAGAAGTGGAACATAAGCAGAAATGGGTCAGAGAGAAAGGAAGTTTACTCAAATGTGGTCAATTATTGTTAAATTGAATTACTTGGGTGAGCAGACTTGTTTTGATGTTGAGGAAGTGTCTGTCCTGTTTACCATAATCCAAGTAAACTTTAACACAATAAATGCTTTTGCATAACTTAGTTAGCTGACAAGATAACAGCATGTCCTCCTGAGTAACTAGGTCAGACTGCACAAAAAAGCTGCTGTATTTCAAAGTCAGTCTCTGCCCAGCAGAACTGACCTCTGGTACAATACATAGAAGATAATACCCTGATGTTCAGGTCTAGTCTTAGTTTATTATTTGAAGACAGATGTACCACAGTACTTCTATAATAAATATAATAGTATTATCACCATTTATGTGAAAAAATATAGCATTAACATGGTACCATGCCCTGCAAAGTGTTTGTAGTGTTTTAATGTACATTCTGCAGGAATATCTCTGTTATTTTGAGTTTAGATTTGCTGTAGGAAGCAAAATAACTTGTTTTCAATATCTTTTAATTGAAACAACACTTTCTCTGGGCTTCAGGTTTGTCCGTATGCTAATGCCACTAGCAGCACCAAATGGAATTTCAAAAATATTGAACATTTTCAAACAGATTTCTCTAACACATCCCCAACATTCTCCACAACTTATTATTACAAAATTTTGTTAAAATATTGGTCCTAAAATGACAATGTTTTTACATTTCAGGTACATTATGACAAGTGGCAGAACAATGGATATGACCAAAAAGTTTTTCTCAAAACACAAATACTTTGGCTTGAAGGAAGAGAATGTGGTGTTTTTTCAGCAAGGCATGCTTCCTGCTATGGACTTCAGTGGGAAAATTATTCTAGAGAACAAAGGCAAACTAGCCATGGCACCAGGTGAACTTTAATAAATGATTTATGTTACTTATATTAAAATAAAGCTTGCTGCAGACACGTTTACATGTGGGATTTCCCAGGTTTCTGCTTGAATAATCTGCTCACAGAATTGCTTAGCAGTCTCCTTGTATTCAGTTGTAACCAGTTCTGGTCCTGTAGGAGTGTTTTAATTTCCAAAAATAATAAAGTCTGATAGAAGTTTCTTTTTATTTTACCTATAGAAATAAATAACTAAATATGTAAGTGGCTACCCTAATTAATTTTCCCCAAAACTAAAGCAAGCTAAGACCTAAAAAGATCTAACAAGTTGAGAAATATTTTTATTAGTAATAGTATTTTATATGTGTGTGTGTGTGTGTGTGTATATATGTATGTGTGTTTATATGTTTATAGTATTGTTTATTTACAGTTAATATAACAGGCTCTAAACCTATTGTGTTTAACATTTCTTTGCATTTCAGATGGAAATGGTGGCCTGTACAGAGCTTTGGGAACACAGAAGATTCTAGAGGACATGGAGAAGAGAGGAATATCCTACATCCATGTGTACTGCGTGGATAACATCCTCGTGAAAGTGGCCGACCCTGCTTTCCTTGGCTTCTGTTCACTCAAAGGAGCAGATTGTGGTGCAAAGGTCAGTACCTTACAGATCAAACCCTGCCCTGCCAAGTATTTCCTGTTGCACCAATGCCTTGCTTAGTTCAGAAGTGATGATGCAAATATGTTTCAACAATGAATGTTTGCAGTAGGTGTGTTTCCTTAAGTTATGTACCGCGTCTATGTAGAGTTTTAATTAATGTATTTATTATTATAAATTATGGAGCTCAATAGTTTTATTTCACACAATGTAAAGGAAAAATGTATTTTGCTAGTCCACTAGATGGAGCAGGTACTGAGAAAATTCATTTTGCCAGAATTTTTTTTGTGCAGTGTTTTGTTACACTTTGACTGTGTGTTCGGAAACTTACAAACATCTTATTTTTGAGCTTTTTGCCTTTAAATGGAAAAGACAATTGTAGGTGGGGGAATCTAAATCAAGTTGTATTCGAACCTACGTCCGCATGAGCAAGGCAGCTCTGACGTGAAGTGTATGTGCTAGCCATGAGTCTGACAACATCCTTAATCTCTTAATAAGATTTAGATATACTGTATTTGTAAACATAGATATGATATGTACTGTACATTAAGTATTTTTAGCCACACATCCTGCATCCTTAGAATGCAGTCTCGTGTAACACGTTGCACATGGGTGCATATGCAGTCTTTATACTCAACGGCAAGAAAGGGGAAAACACGTTTACAAGGAAACAGTGGTTATGCAGGAAATTTAAATAGTCTCCAGTCAGGAGCTAATTTGCTTTTAAAACTCTTATATAACCAGCTTGGTGATGCATGAGACCAATTAATTTAGCCATTATTCTCGGCAGTCTTTGACGTGTTAGAGCAGTTAATGTGATTGTGTGGAAACATCTGCTTGTATGTAAGTAACCACATTGCTTGGCTGAACCACCTATCATGCGTTTCTAAGCTAGTGAGAGTCACAACGATGTTCTTAAGTCTATACTTGGTCTTATTGTTGATGTCTGGTGGTAAAATACACTACATGGCCAAAAGTATGTGGGTCTCTTCTAATTAAAGGTTTGGCTGGGGCCCCATAATTCCAGTCATGACAATTGTAAAAACGATGGCCTAGAATGACATTGTAGAGAATTCCAACTTTGTGGCAAAAGTTTGGGGAGGGCCCTTGTCTGTTCCAACATGACAATGCTCCATAAACAAACCAAGATCCATGAAATGATTCCCTGACTTTGGGGTGAAAAAACCTGACTGTCCTGCACAAAGCCCATACCTGAACACCTTTAGGATAATTTGGAATAACTAATTCAGGATATATTCACTATATTGATGCTCCTGTGTCTGAATGTGAACAAATCTTTAAAGCAGTGTTCCAACATCTGGTGGACAGCCACCTCAGAAGAGTGGAAGCTGTTAGTGTGGACCAAGTCTCTGTTAATCCCAGTGGTTTTTCAACTGAATTCTCAACTAGCGCATATTGGTGCTGTTATACTGCAAACATACTTTAGGCCCTAGTCATAGTGTTTCCTTTTTTAGAATTCTTATGTAGTAAATCAAGATGCATGAAACAATCACAGACATTCAATACTTATTGCAGAATATGATGTCATAAAAGGCATGTCACACCTTTTTTGTAGCTGTCATGAAACTGAGTTTACACTAGGTGTGTTCTTTATGTGTAACCATTGGCATAAGCCTAAACTGACCAGGTTTTTCCTGTGTGACAAGTTGGAGTAATGGAATGTAGTATTCCAAAGAATCAGGAAGCACCCTTAAGATTCCTTTTTTAAAAATTTCGCTAGATCTGATTTTTTTTCTTTAGTTGTTATCAGGAAGTGACATTTTGTTTGTCTTGTTTAAAAATGGTGTGAAAGCAATGTGAAATTTTTTCCAAAGCATCCTTTGATTCATTTTCCATTGGTGTACAATGTGTGAGTCATGAAAATATTTGCACGTGATATTTTGTTCTGACAAATACTCAACAGCAGAGTTCGAAAACCGAGATCTTCAAAGCTGCTAGCAATTAAACAGTTCCTGCGTGACAGGGAGATAAAGCTAAGAAAACTTGGACCCACCCACTCATTATAATTTCTGAAGCATGCCATTAAAGTGGCTTTAGCTAGAAGCCTCCTCCCCAATGCTATCCCTTCATCATCTGAGAAGTTTGTAATTTGTTTCTCAGATGAATGGAAAAGGTTTTGTGCCTCTGCTGTAATTTAGTACAGACCTCAGGCAAACACTGCACAAGATGGAGTGTGTGGTCTTCCCCATTCAGACAAACAGCAGCTTGTTTAAAACTGGCACAGGAGTGGAATTTCAGTATTGGTAAAAATGTTTTTTTTTTAACTTAAATTACTTAAATTCATATGGTAAAAAGTTACTTTAAACACCAAAAAGCAAACATTTAGCAGTGTTTTTTATTTTAAATTATAGCTTGTCATATCTGTTATGAGAAACTGTTATCATTTAAGTTCTGTGTCTGACTTTATGGCAGTTGATAACAAATCCAATTTAATAATTAACATGAGTTTATTTTCAGTGAATTGGTTTATTGTTTTTTTATTGATTCTTTATTTAATGATCTCAAATTGATCCTTAAAATGGCAAGATTATTTATGTAATATTTATTTTGTAATCTATATAATGTATTCCATTTAGTTTTATTTATATAGCACTTTTAGTAGTTATACAAAATATTGTAGTTATACAAAATATTGACAACAGTTCAAGGCATCAGTGTGTTGTACGGAATTCACATTTGTATGTTTTTCTTCTGATTGGTAGGTTGTAGAGAAGACCCATCCGACAGAGGCAGTGGGTGTGGTCTGTAAAGTAGATGGCCGTTATCAGGTAGTAGAGTACAGCGAGATCACCTTGGCAACGGCAGAGAAGCGCAGCCCTGACGGTCGGCTCATGTTTAATGCCGGCAACATAGCCAATCACTTCTTCACCCTCACGTTCCTCAAGGAGATTGTGAGGTAAATGCTCCATGCTTTATACCAGCCTGTTATTCCTCAGTAATTTTCAGTTTATTGTAATAAATATTTGTAATCATATTTTGGCAGAGTGAATAATTTTGAATTACTCATAGCTTAAGCATTTGAGCTTATTTAGTTGCCAGGCAACATCTTTCTAACATTAATCAACAGTACAGCTACGACTATGAGCTATTTCCAATGAGGTTTGCCATCTTGTAAATGATAGACAGGATGGAACTGGCTTTAATGTGCTCTTAGAATATGAAGTAAAGGCAAGAGAGGAACATCTGCAGTTCTTGAGTGTCTGGTATTTTAAACACAGATGGCTTTGCCAGACATGTTCTCCTATTGTGATGAAGCTTTAACTGAAAGAACATGCTTTGATTTCTCTCTGCCTGGTCTGTTCGTCCGTCCTTCTGTCTTCATTCCTCTCTATCTGTTTTCCAGGACTCACGAGCCGCGGTTGCAACACCATGTGGCACAGAAGAAGATTCCCCATGTGAACGCACAAGGACAGCTAATCAAACCTGACAAACCCAATGGGATTAAGATGGAAAAATTTGTCTTTGACATATTCCAGTTTGCCAAGTTAGTGCCGGGACTTTTCCATCCCTGATTTTAGTATATGGGCCATTTAGCAGGCAGCGTCTTCCTGATTGGTTCAGTGAAGTGTTGGAAATTAGCAGGAACATATAGCATAATCAAAGCAGAACCCTGATCCAGAGACAGTGATTGAGCAGTTCTGTTCAGACACTGTAAATGAGAAGAATTACGCTAATGTTCTGCCTCGTTCTTTTTAGTGGGCCACATTAATACATTTCGTGCTTACTCTCAGTTAGTAGAGTCATTACGTCAGTCCAAAGTCATTGAGTTTTACTCTGGCTCTCAATTTTACAAGAAATAGATTCTTACGCCTTAAAACAAAGATGCACAGAGCCTCCCAAATCTCTTAAAGACTATAATTAGGTCAAATCACATACCAAAAATACAAATATAGTCAATGCTCTCTTTTCATAGTTCTGAGGAAGTTAAAAAGGAATCTAGTAAACTGAATTCTTGTCAAGATATGACTTCAAGTTTTAAACATCTGGGCTTTCTTCATTTCTAAAGAATTGTGAATGGGGACTTTGTTTAGAAATCCTCAATTTCTTTTTGTGTGTTTCTTTCCGTGTATGTTCTTTACAGACTGTTTGTGGTATATGAAGTTCTAAGAGAAGACGAGTTCTCTCCGTTGAAGAATGCAGACAGTCAGGATGGGAAGGACAACCCCACTACAGCCCGCCACACCCTCATGTCGCTGCATCATCGCTGGATCTTAAGTGCTGGAGGACATTTTGCTGATGAGAATGGAACTCGTATACCTGCTATACCCAGGTGAGCCATACACCCAAACATGACAATGTCATTCCAAACCTGTATGCTGGTATTCTTTTATTGAACACAAAAGGAGAATTTATGCAGATTCATCACACAGCTCTTGTCTGTACAGGGATTGGTGATAGTCACCACTGATGTCAGGCTCAGAACAAACAAAGAACGCCATAAAAGAACCATATAAGTAATTAATGTGACTGACACGTTATATTCAAAGCCTTAACAAACTATACAATAGTTTATTTGTAAAGAACAGACCAAAATATCATCTATTGTTCACTGAAATCATCCTTCTGCTGACACACATTGTTGCAACACAACACGAAACTAAAGGTGTTATGACATCGGCATTTTTTAAATTGTAAATGAATTTTTTTTTTATATTTGAAATTTAAATTTAGTCGGTTCCTCAAACAAAGCTATCATATAGTTTCAGAAGGCCTGGAATATATCACACAAATAGTACTGTAGTCGTCTTGTTTGGTGGGTTTTTCCCAATTTAAATGAAGGTTGACAGCCTTGATCTAAACAGTCCTTGTATGGAAAAGAGCAGCGACAAGTCTTCAAAAGTTCTCTACAGCATGCAGGTTTAGAACAACATGATGGTAGTGAATAAATGATCCAAGACTTTCCAGAAGAGCCCTTTTCTTGGATCCAAGAACATCTCCACTCCTTCATTGTTGCATTTTTTTTACCACCTGTTCACCAAACATCCACCATATTAAAACCATAAAAACATCCACTCTCACTCAACCTTTGTTTCACTAAGGTCCACTTCACAAAAATCTTTCTGAATCTCACATTCACATTGTTTTCTTCAGTTATAGCATAACTTCACTATTTCCTGTGTAACATTTCTAGACATGGACCAGCAGGGACAGTCACTCCTGAAGTCAATCTGAAGTAAATATTTCCATTGTTGTATGTACATTAGTGCATGGTGATGGGGCTTTGCTCTTAGTGTAGCTGTTAGAACTCAATGGGTGAAGGTGTCAAATCCAAGACTTGACCATGGTGGCATCTTATAACAGACTCAACTAACGGCTGAATAACATGCATGCTGGGAAATGGGTATCAGGCATGCTGAGCAATCTGAAAGAATCCTGTTCATCCCTTTAACAAATCTGGTTAAGTTGCTAATAATTAAGTGTTCTGAAAATGGCTGAACTTTTCATTCTGAATATTGGATTAGAAAGTGGATTAGAAAGATGGGCATTTTGCATAAAGTGATTTATTAAATATACTACCAATGCTGTATTGCTGAATTGTTTAAGCTGTAATTGGGTGAATTTGTGATTATGGAAGTGAATGTACTCACTTTTTTATTGGCTGTGTCTGTCTATTTCAATGCTTTGTTTTGGTTTGATATGAAATGTCATATTACGTAAAAAAATCATATCATTAATCAGGCAGCATATACAGTAGATGTTAATCATGTTAACTCATGTTGGTGCTCTGTCAATCACAGCCTGAAGGATGGAACAGACCTGCCAATCAAATGTGAGATCTCGCCTCTTGTGTCCTATGGTGGTGAGGTAAGAGTCATTGTCATGATCTATTTTTTTAACTAAAAATAATTTGATTGTAATATTGTCTCATGGATGGCGTAGGTGCAATGAGAAAGAGAATATTTTGTCTGCTTAATAGTGTTTCTTTAACAACTGAATTCCTATTGCATTGCTTCTGAACTATTTTGAGGCAAATTAAGACCTAAGTGTCTCTGTTGTTCTCAAAGGGGTTAGAACATCTGGTGAATGGACGATCGTTCCAGCCCAATCTGATGATCGATGAGAACGGCGTCCATGAGCTTGTGAAGAATGGCCTGTAAACCTGGAGCTGTCTGCTGTACTGAAGGAAACCAAAATGAAGACCTTTTACCTCCACTTTATCATCTTTATCTTACTTCCTTTCTAGGTGCAGGAAACTGTGAAATTCTTGTGCAATAAAAAAATGAAGGAAGGGGCCAAGCAGCCAGTCATAATCAAACCATTTTATGATCAAACTATTTATTTTGCGAAGACATATTTATATTGTGCACATTTTGTTTTTTTTCTAGAATTTTAATATATTTTAGGTATTTAATTTTTAATTACAAAATAGCATTGCATATACGCAATGGTGTATGGGTTGAGTTCTTTAAAATACTTTTTGTTAAGTGGACACTGCTAAGGTGAATTTCTGCTTAATTTTTTACACTTAAGATTAATGTAAAAACTATGGTACAAATGTTTTATTTTCTCTTTGGGTGTCTGTCAATGCCGGGTATGTTTTTCCTTCAGAAAGTGACATTGAATCAGATTATCTTTAGCACTTCCATTTTTTGATTAGCCACTCTCCTGACCTCCTATGTCAGTATATTTGTGCACATTCATTTATTAAAGATTTAATCTGATAAATGAGTCATTTTTTTGTAGGTCTACACATTGCTTTTGCCAATAACCATGATTATTAAAAACTTTAATTTAATTTGATTTAATGTTTGGTTATTTTTTTGCTTGCCCCATATATTTGCATAAGATACTTGGAATTTTTTTTGACCATTATATTAATCAAGCATGTGATTAATATAAATAGTAACTGTATGCAGGCACATAAACCCAGGATGATGGTCAGGGCATGAAATAAGAGGGTTTTCTGTAAAGAAAGCAGTTTGAAATCATGGTAAAATCTTTATTTTAATAGTAATCAAATTAAGTACAAAATATACAAGGAGGTAATATTAGCAAATAAATGTAAAGTCAGTGAAGAAGTTTTAT
>JAZGTK010013470.1:0-12437 GCA_036877625.1 Ambastaia sidthimunki | reverse complement strand
TGCGACGCTGCGGGATGGTCCACTCCCTTAACCTTTGTGAGGCACTATGGCCTCGATATCCGAGCCACTCTTGGCTCTTCTGTCCTCATGCCTTGACTGTGCAATTTCACACAGGAGGCAGGAGAACTTTCAGTCTGGTGAAGTGGGCATCTCGTTCCCAAAGCGTTTCGACGCAGCTCGAGTTCCTAATAGGGAACGTCTCAGGTTATGTATGTAACCCAGGTTCTCTGAAAGGAACGAGATGCTGCGTCTCCGGCCATACTTCCGGTACCACCGCCTGCGCTCGCTTCATTCCTTTTCGAAGCTGCCGGTTGGCTCAGCACATGTGCTTTTAAGCTTCCTGGTTGTGAGGTCACCCCATCTGTGACATATCGCCTCCAATTGGATGGATTTAGAGTGAATAAAAGCTGGAGGCATTCCCAAAGCGTTTCGACGCAGCGTCTCTTTCCCTTCAGGGAACCTGGGTTACATACATAGCCTGAGACGTTGAGGCTGAGGAAATTACTATACCCGACCCTCACTAAGGGTGCTGATAGTGAATGTGTACCCTCTTCACTAGATGTACTCTACTCTAGTATTACTAGATGATAGACTTCTGAAGAAACCCTCCAGCCCATGAAAAAAAGCTTTACTCAGGGCCTGAAATGGGGCACCCACAAAGACTCTATTGTGAAGAAGGTCCAACAGAATTTGTACTTCCTTTACCAGCTGAGTATATTCAACCTGTAACAGGAGCTGCTATTACAGTTCTACTCAGCAATCCTTCATTATGCTCAACAATTAACAATTAATTAGCCTGTTGGATATTTGAAACGTCTAAAATAAGTTTTAGGAAAGAGTTAAGGAAACATCTCTGTTGATTACCTGAGAAAACAGACAGTACTGGATCATTTCAGATACAAGAAATTGAAAGATATAATGGTTTCTAAGTACACTACATTGCATTCCCATGAGTCTGTGTGTTACTCCAAAAGATGTCTAAGGCAATTCACTGACTGAGACCTAAAAAAAAATTGCCATTGTGTTAGATAGTACAGGGTTTTTTAAACTGGGACCAAGAGGCCCACAGAAATATGTAAAATATTTTTTTTACTCCCACAACACAGTTAATTTTTTTGTAAACTGTATATAAAGAATCTGGATATATTGTTTTATAAACAGATTAAATGCCAAGGAAATGTAAAGAGACCTGTTTGGTCAGAAGTAACTACAACACTTGAGGTGTATGTGCATGTGAGTGTGGTTTTAATGATAAAAGACTAGTGATGATCAGACTAGGGAGGACCAGATGGAAGATAAACCGAGGACAAACAGTAAAAGGCAGGTATGGGCATAGAGTCCCATCCGGAGGCTCCAGGAATGTAGTGGTGTGGAGAAAGAGAAAAAAACAGAGAGATTTATAGAAGAGTGTCTTAACAAGTTTTAAACTAAACATGAAAAGCAATAATTTACCTTATTAAAACCTGATCATTTTTTATGCTTAACACTTTTCGATACTGTAGGTATTTTCTTTGTTTGGTTTTTGTGCATGCATATGAACTTATTCTTTAAATTGTTTACAAATTATATAATGAGCACATATAATGAG
Organism: Ambastaia sidthimunki; assembly: GCA_036877625.1. Taxonomy (NCBI): domain Eukaryota; kingdom Metazoa; phylum Chordata; class Actinopteri; order Cypriniformes; family Botiidae; genus Ambastaia; species Ambastaia sidthimunki. The sequence goes on along the minus strand of JAZGTK010013470.1, from coordinate 10,849 downwards.
CATAGCAGAAGCTTAATAAGTGTTGTTGCTGCATTTGTAAGGTATAGGCTAAGCAACCATCCCCAAAATATCTTAACCAGCGCAAAGTATAGTCTGCTACCTTCACTCTGTAACCCTATTATCTGTGGTCTCAGAACCACAGAAATTAGAACTCAAATTTTCTTTATGTTTTCATGCCATCTTGTGGACAAGACAAAGACATTGCATGTACCTACCCCAAAATCTGCAAAATGATAACAGTTAAAACTAACACAAGATGGTGACAAATCACAACTGAACGAGTCATTTTTATTGGCGTGTTTTCTGAGATGCGTCATGTGGGCCCTTTGCATAGGTTTTCATAAAATACAGAAAAGACTTGTACTTTAATATGCACATATTTAATACTTACAGCATATGCGCTTACTGCTTAATGTATCTTATATAAAATCTATGAATAGTTTATCATACATAACTTTTAGCTATAAACAAGTATGAATATATTTACATGATGAATAGGTTAAAGCATCAAATCTTTTTTGGAACATAAGTTAACTATACGGCATCGGGTAAAGTGCGAATATTTGGAAAATGTGGATGTTATTAAAATTAGTCAATCTCCAAGTGTTTCCAATTTTAAAAGCTCATAAACACATATTATTAGTCATTGTGCTTAATTTTTATTCAGATTTTTAATTCAGATAAATATTTTCTTTTATAATTCTATAATTTTAAATTATTTCCTTTTTATAACAAGACACTTTTTAATATACACATTTTTCTTTTTTTGTGTATAAAAGATGCTATACAAATAAATATAGTATTGTTGTATAGTACCAGGATAATCATTACATTTTGTACTCTGTAGTTGTCTGACAGCTTCAGACGGAACTACACATAACTTTTATCAAAAAGATTAAGAAATTGCAAATACTTTTGGCACTTTTAATTTTGAAGTATAACAACAGTTTGCTGAGGCGCATAATCTCCTGGTGATTTTACCTGTACATTTTCTGATCTCTTTGGTTCTAACACCATATATTACTGGATGCAAAAGTGGGGGAAATAGTGTGATTTGGATTGATATAAAGACATTCATTTCACTAGGCCTAGGCACGTTAAATCTGTTATATATAACGGAAAACACTGTGGCAACGGAATAGTTAATAAAAATAATCAAATGAGGAATGCATGTTCCAAGTGCCTTGCTTTGACCCCCTTTTGACACTTTTGAAGTAACAGAAAGTATTTTAACGTAAGACATCAATATCAGACATGTTGGGAGAATAGATAAACAAACAATTATAAGTAAACCATACACATTGCTTAGGAGGCTGAGGCTACTTGTACTGCATGATATGTTAATAATTGAGAGATTATCACAAAATAACTTATTAAGAGTGTGGCTGCATAAGGGGATTCGTGACGTCAAATAGATTTGACCAGCTATTGAAAAAACAGGGACTAAGTTGCTTAATATTAAGCACATTTTAATTTTACTTGGATTCATGATAACATGGTACTGTAATGGCTTACAAATGGACACATACCTATCATAAGCCATAACAGTTAAAGTAGAATAAGTACACGCAGCATAAATACTCAGCAAATAGACCTGGAGTAGACATCCCCCATATGAACTAATGTGCCAATCAGTAAGCAGATTTGAAAGAACTTTGGGCCAAACTGCACTGCTTCCAATCAATCCACTGCATATCAGGTTAAATAAAAATATATACATTGGCTTATGAAGACTTGATTCTATGTAGATAACAAACATTATAAATATGTTGGCTAAAGTTGCAGCACAATAAAGTAAGAAAATAAAAACAGTTAATACATGTTTCTGTGGGCCCAGCAGCTCGTATGATGAAAACTTTAGATCGAAACCAGAAGATTGATTCATCTTTTATCCTGCAAAAATAAAACATAAAACAAAGTAAAATGGCTGCCTCACCCAAATGGCTGCTTTCTTGTTTACCATGTAATATAATAGATGTAATATAGTACCCAACAAAAATTACATTAAAATGATACATTACTGTTTACGCAGATGAGCCTCAGCATTTGCTTGTGTGTGGACTCAGTGAATAGACTGTTGTTTTATAAAGCCCTTCTGTTGCTTGCCATAAAGGGTGGTCAGTACCTTTTACAGAGAATTCTTTAGGGAGCAAATTTCCTCTCACATTATAACTGTTGACTGTGTTTGTAACATGGAAAAACAAATTATACCAAAATGTCCTGAGTGTTTCTGAATAAAAAATGTTAACAAACATTCTGAATAATCTGTCTTATGGCAAGGCTTTTTTTCATCTTTATGCTGAAGAAAAAAACTTAGTCATGTAGGAGTTGAAAATGCCTATTGTGCAGGCCTGGCAGAGTAATGCCAGGGAAGATACTATACTCAGCACCTGGTGATTTTTATGAAGTTGCAGACTCTGAGCAGTCACTGCATGTGCAAAAGATTCGCACAAGTACTACATTTTAGTCGTTGGCAACATTTAATTGTAAGTATTATTGATGTGTCCCAAACATTGTTATTCTATCATGGGAGGACTAAAAAAATTAGCCATTTCTGTATGTTAAAACCAAAACATACGATAATTGTCATGAAAACTCAAGGTAACCAGATACTCGGAAAACACAAAGATGAACATACATGTAACAGTTCGTCTCCTCCTGGAAAGCGTGTCCTTGAACTACAAGGCACCTGAGGAGGGTGGGCAGGGGCTCTGGAGGAGAACGTGGGAAAAGAACAAACAGTTCAAGGGTGAGTGGAAGGTGGGATGAGCCATGGGGAAGCCAGGATCAGGTGGTCCAGATATCAACCAGGCAAAGCCCCAGGGCAGAGTTGAGGAAGGGAGGAACCATGATGGTGAAATAAATTTTATGAAAGGCACCCTGAGGATGACCAACTGTGAGGCAACCACCAATGTTTGGAAACCCAGGTGGAGCCAAAGAGCCCCCGTGCCACAGATAGTACTGGAGACCGAGGTGAAGCTGTGGTAATGAGCATCCAAGGTGGAGTCAGGGAACCAGATGGCAAAGGCAGAGCTGGTGGGACTGAGGATGAAGGCAGAGTCGGGGGATGGGGGAGCCAGACAGAGCCAAAGGTGCAGACAGGACTATGTCTGTCCTAGGTGAAGCCAGAGGAAAAAGTGAGTCTGGTGGAGCCGTATGGCATATGGTTTCCAGTGGAGCCAGGGCAGAAAGAAGCCAAGTCAGAGCCGACAAATCGACATGCCAAGGTGAAGCAATACAGTTTAAGAGGCTGGAGATGGAGCTGGGGACTGAAGAGTCTAGGCAGATTTTTACAGCCAAATTGAGAAGATTAAAATTGACTGAAGAAAATTATAGGGCAGAGCTGAAGAGCTGGCTATTAGAGGAGGTGGGAAAGGGAGGTTGAGAATGATTACCAGTGATATGGAGTATGATGGAACCAGCAGGGAAGCAGGTTGGGCGGAACAAGTGATTTAGGGCTGGGTGGAAACAGCTTGGAAACAGGAAATTCAGGGTGGGACAGAACCAGCGGGGACACAGAAGATTCAGGCTTGGGCAGAATCAGTGGGAACACATGAGTTTCAGGGCTGGGCAGAACCAGTGGGGAAACAGGAAATTCAGGGCTGGGCAGGACCTGCGGTGAAACAGAGTAGTGGGTGGTGCTTCCTTTCATTCCTTCAAACTCTGCAATGCACAATGGTTTTGGGACGATGTCCACTTCTGTCCTGTTTGCAGACACAGGTTTGTTAATTGCGGCAGGCCGGTCTCCCTTGTCACTTGTGGGCTCTAAAACCCTAAAACCATCTCAGTTAAGTTGCTTGCTGATAATGGAAGTCTGGTATCAGGCGGTGTTTGAGAAGGGCTGGTGATGCTATCATCCTCAGCGGGGCCGATTGTAAATGGCAAGTGGTTGTTCACCAGCACTGACTATGAGTGCAGCAAAATCCTCCTTTGGACTATTTGCTGGAAGGCGTGCGTTGGACCGCTCACTTACGCTGGTGATGTAAAATACACAGAGCGAGCAGTCCAGGTAGTGTGTTTGGCTTGCTAGATGCATAAAGTCCCAGGTGTGGTCGTCCAGTGAGTAGTCTTCCTGCCCCAGGCAGAATAGTGCTTCTGCTGGTGGGAGGTCTATCAATGAAAAAAAAGAAACAAAGAGAGAAAAACACCACAAAACAAAAATCTGTTTTGTCTTCTGTCACAAAAGCTCAAGGGAACTGGATACTTGCAAAAACAAAAAGATGAAGAATATACATGTAATAATAATAATACCCTTTAATAAAACCTAAGAATGTGCACTATAACCACTTATAAATGCTTATAGTAAAGGAAGAAAGGAACAGCAACTTTACAATACTGTTCTTTTTCTATATACAGCGGGGGAAATACGTATTTGACACATCAGCATTTTTATCAGTAAGGGGATTTCAAAGTGGGCTATTGACACAACATTTCCACCAGATGTAGCCATCAAGCCAAATATTGAATTCATACACAGAAATCAGAACATTTAAGTATACAAGTTAAGTCATAATAAATCAGAAGATCAAAAATGCTGATGTGTCAAATACTTATTTTCCCTGCTGTATACTATGTTGTGGTCTACTGGTTAAGGAGTCGGGCTTGTAATGAGTAGGTTGCTGGTTTGATTCCAGCGCCGGTAGGTAGCAACTAAAGTGCCCTTAAGCAAGGCCCCTAATCCCTGTTTGCACCCTGGTGCTGCAGGGATAGCTGCCCACTGCTCTGGGTGTGTGTGTGTTCATGACTTGCAGTGTGTGTTCACTCCTCATGAAGGATGGGTTAAATGCAGAGGTCATTTCGGTTAAGGGTAACCAAAACTGACAAATACATGTCACTTTCACTTTCCTAGCATATTTATAACATTAACTGTGTAATAACTAGGTACCAGCACCTAACCCTTACCCCAATATATTTTATTAAATAAAAATATATTGGGGTAACTAGGCAGATGTCTGGGTGGTGAGGCTGTGGTACAAAGGAGGAGGGCCTTAGTGCACTAAGTATATAACCTAAGCAACAGCTCAGTACTTCAGAAGACAGCAGAACCTGGAAGAACCTGGAGGCTATAGGTAATTGAATATTTCAGAATGTGAAATAAATTAATTCAGTTATGTCAATTTAATAGCAGAAGCTTGTATTGTTCTACCTGAGCTTATATGTATTTTAAAAGTCACTGATGTACTCACATTTTCTCAGAAAAAAAGGTTCTGCCAAGTATGAACATCACTTTGGTCTTTACCAGCTATGGACCTCCTGGTGCACTTAACTATGGAGTGTTTGTGATCTGTCTTGTAGTCTATCTCACAACAGTTTTTGCAAACATTATATTGATGCTGGTGATCTATTTGGACACAACGCTCCATAAACCCATGTACATATTTTTATTCAACCTGGCTATTAATGGACTGATTGGATCATCTGCTGCACTTCCTAAAATAATGGAGAATCTAATTGATGATATGAAAGACATGATGTACATAGACTGTATTCTTCAAATGTACTATATTAATATTTATGCAACATGTGCATATGTAATATTGACAGTTATGGCATATGATAGGTATGTTTCAATTTGTAAGCCTTTACAGTATCACAATATAATGACACCGGGGAAAATTAAACTTCTGCTGTTAATTGTATACTGTTTTCCTATCTGCACCCTAGCTGTACAGGTGTATCTTACCTCAAGATTACCCATGTGCAGGTATACAATAAACAAGTTGTTTTGTGACAATTTGGTACTTGTTAATCTCTCCTGTGTCAAAAGTACCTGGGGAGAACTGTATAGTTTAAGTTTAGTGTTTGTTTTTGTTGTCCTACCTCTAATTTTTGTTATCTTGTCATATGCTAAGATTCTGTTTGTGTCTTTGAAAGCATCAGAAAATGCTCAGAAGAAAGCCCTGAAAACCTGCACCCCCCATTTAATTACTTTTATAAATTTTTCCATAGCCACCCTCTTCTCTGTAATATATAATCGATTTAATTTCAGTGTTTCAAAAGAAGTTAATGTGTTTTTTTCTGTTCATTTTATCCTCATTCCTCCACTTCTGCATCCACTTATTTATGGTATAAGAACAAAAGATATCAGCAAAAGCCTTACAAAAATTCTCCAAAGAAAAATTTTTGCTGTTGATTTTCACCTATGATCTGAAGAAAAAAGTATTTACAATTTTCCAATTTCCCAAGTTTTCAAATGCACTAAATAAATGGCAAGGTCTTCATTATATGTATCAAGCTCTAAACCAGATTTTCAGGGCCTGCTCTATTTCTGATTTTCTTTGCAAATCATGTACAGCCAATGATTTAAATTAAGTTTTATTTTTTACCATTTTATTCTACTTTATTCTTACTGTTTTGTGTCCTTATTCTGGATGTCAATCAAGTAAAAATGACTAAAGCAGTGGATATTTGAAAAAAAAAAATTAAATGCAATGTAAAGTCTAATAAAACTGAACAGTCTTTTACCATAAGAAAAACTATAAACTTATTATTCAGTATAATATACTTATATTTTATATTATATAATACTTATTATTCAGAGGACATAAGGACAATGTTAATGTTTAAAACATTATATACATATAATGACATGTTAAACAATTTTCCTGTGAACATTCAAGATGTATTGATGATTGGCATTACTCATTACAAAATAATCTCATTGCTTAAACTTTATTGCTTTATTAAGATTTTTGCATGTTTAATAAACAAACTATTTTAAATAGTCTTTTGAATAATCTATGTTGGACTGTTATTTAAAATTATTATTAATAAGTGACTATTAATAAGTACATTAATAATACTACCACAACTAATAACAACAATAACATTAAATTAATATTACCCTGGCCAAAGTACATTACTGTCACATCATATTAATTTAGATAAAAGCTTTGTGACTGGAAGCCTTTACCAACCACTGCAATTATTAAAGTCAATATACAGCAATTGTAGGACAGTCAGCACAGTAATGGCCATCATGCATGTAATGGAAAAACATTAATCGGTGCAGTCATCATTATATTACATTTATGCATTTGGCATCCACATTTATACAAAGTGACTTTTTATACAAACATAGTCACAAAGTGACTATGTTTGACTGTTAGATGGCGGCGCAGCAGTAGCACGCAGAGGCCACTCCGGATACAAAATAGTGCTATTTTGTCTTTTAACGCGAGTTTCTACGACAAATGGACATCGGTGCAACCGGTGTTCATGTATATCACCGTCAGACTCTTATAAAACTCAATAACATCACTACAGCCGCTCCAAAACATGATCTGCTGGAGAAGCTACGCAATCTCTGACTACAGCCCTTGACGTCGCCAGATGCCAGTGGCCGGTGACGTTGCAAGCAGTGCGTGAGAAAGCAGAAGCATGGCAAGAGGGCGGGTATCTGTGCTAGGCTAAAAACAAACCCAAGCCGGCCGGCTCTCCCATCCATCCTGCTCTCCAATGTCTGCTCCCTGGACAATAAATTGGATTACATCCGACTTCAGCAAACTACACGCCGTGAATTTAGAGACTGCTGTTTTCTTTGTTTTCACGTAGACATGGCTCAGCGAAAGAGTTCGTCTCGCCGCCATTCAGCGAGACGAAGCTTAAACGAACCGTACCAGAGTTCGTTTGGAACCGAACCGAGACCACGTCTTCAGCTGGGTCTCAGTTCGGTTGTTTGGTGCGCACCAGAGTGCGACTGCTGTATTCACACCTGCCCAAATGATCTGCACCAAAGGGGGAAACGAACTCAAGTTCGTTTCAGTCAAACTAAACAAGACAGGTCTGAATATACCCTTAGATGCAGACCTTTCTATTTACCACAGGAATTTACTACCGTGCTCATTATCTGTGTTTACATTCCACCCAGCGCAAATGCCGGTGATGCGCTCTGTGAACTTTATGCAGAGCACAACAATACAATACAGTTGTATTGAACTGTATTGGTCTACGTTATTGTCCTGTGCTGTCTGGTTGCACTTTGTGCACTTTATGTATATAGAGTGTTTTGTTTTGTATATACCGTACATTATAGTTTTGTGTTGTTCTGTGTTGTACTGTAGCACCTTGGTCCTGGAGAAATTTTGTTACGTTTCACTATGTACTTGTATATGGCTGAAATGACAATAAACTCCACTTTGACTTTGACTTGACCTACAGTGAATTCAGTGTATACATTTTATCAGCAATTGTGTTTCCTGGGAATCAAACCCACAACTTTTTGCACTGTGCGGAGTTTATTGTCGAACACAAAAACAACATACAAGGGTAATCCAAAAGGTACAGTAAGTAAAACAGGCAATGGGTCATAACAAGAATCAATCCAGACAGGCAAACAATCCAAAGGGTAATCCAAGAAATGTTAAACAGGTAAGCAGGCAGAATTCAAACAACAGGTAGGCAGGCAAATAAACTATGGAAAACGCTCGGCATGCAGATGAAACTGGCAATACTTCGCACATGGTGCCATGTGCTGAGGGAGGCACTTTCTGTCAGTATTCTGGCAATGGATCCCTCTGTTGGCGAGGCGGGGCAGGGCATGATGTTACAGAACCCCCTCTCTCCAGGAGTTGCTCTCTAGGAGCGACTCCTGGTGCTCTACATGGGCGTCCACGTGGATGTGGCGCTATAGAACCCCCTTCTCTAGGGGCAACTCCTGGAGCTTGACGTGGTCGTCCCCGTGGTCTTGGAGCAGGTCTGTCGAGTCTGGCTCGATAAAACTCCTCCATGAGTGAAGGATCCAAGATATCCTGGGCTGCCACCCACGATCTCTCCTCAGATCCGTACCCCTCCCAGTCCACCAGGTATTGTAGCTGACCCCCTCTCCTTCTTGAGTCTAGTAACTCTTTCACCTGGTATGCTGGAGTTCCATCAACATCCAGCGGTGGTGGTGGTTCTTGAACCTTATAGTTGGGGTCAGCACCCGGATGGACTGGTTTCAGGAGGAATACATGGAAGGATGGAGAGATACGATAGTTAGCAGGAAGCTCTAATTGGTATGTGACCTCATTAAGTTGTCTTAAAATTTGCAAAGGACCAACATACCATGGACTACGTGGGTGCTGTCCCACACCCTCTCACTACGTCAAATCCATTTGTCCACGTCTGGAACTGATGAAGGCTCGCTGGACCACGGAAACAAAGGAGGTTGGTAACTCAACACACATTGTAAGGGGGTTAATCCAGTGGATGAATGTGTGAGGGAGTTTTGGGCATACTCTGCCCAGGTGAGGAATTCAGACCACCTGTGTTGCTCTCGGCTACAATATGTCCTTAGGTACCTTCCTGTTTCCTGGTTAAGGCGTTCCACTTGTCCATTGGCCTGGGGATGATATCCTGATGTTAGACTGACATTTATATCTAAGTGTTTGCAGAACGCCCTCCAGGCCTGGGACGTAAATTGCATACCTCTGTCACTGACAATATCATTAGGTATTCCATAGTTTCTAAAGACGTGGTGAAACATGGCTTGGGCAGTCTCCATGGCTGTGGGAAGACCCTTTACGGGAACCAGACGACAGGCTTTAGAGAAACGATCAATAATAACCAGGACTGTGGTGTAGCCATTAGACAATGGTAAGTCAGTGACAAAGTCTATAGACAGGTGGGACCAGGGACGACGTAGATTCGGTAAGGGCTTGAGGAGGCCTGAAGGTAACTCTTTGGGGGTCTTGGACTGTGCACAGGCCTTCACAAACATAATAACATCTCTAGTCATAGATGGCCACCAGAATGCGTTCCACCAGAATGAAGAAGGCGAATGGTTCTTGATATGGCCAAAAGGATCAGAACTGATGGAGGAATGGACCCATTGCATGACTCGGTTTCATAGATTCTGGGGAATGTATTGTTTATTTGGGGGACAATTACCAGGGCTCAGACGGTTTGTCAGTTCCCTCTGGATTTCCTCCATTAAATCCCATGAGACCAGGGCTATGACTACACTTGGTGGCAGTGTGGATTCTGGTGTTGATTCTTGACTTGGGAGTTCAAATTGTCTGGATAGGGTATCTGCTTTGCTATTCTTGCTTCCCGGACGATATGTCACCGTAAACTGGAATCTAGTGAAAAACAGTGACCACCGTGCATGGCGTGGATTGAGTCATTTTGCACTTTTTATATATTCAAGATTCTTGATCCATGATCTGTAATCACTTGGAATGGGTAAGGCCAGTCTCGAGAGACTGGTTCCCATATGAGACCATCTGGCAGCCTGTAAAGGATGTGTCTCAATGGGTCCTGAGCACTATAGAATTAGGTTACAATATTTAATTCTATCGCCGTCCACCTACTTTCAGCGAAGTTCTCCCCACGCTAGTGGGTTCTGCACAGGCTCTAGTTATGGAACAAAAAGTAGAAACTCTCCTGAGGAAGGAGGCCATCGAGGTGGTCCCTCTCTTCCTTCTCCTTACGGCATCTCGTTCCCATAGCGTTTCGAAGCAGCTCGAGTTCCTGAAAGGGAACGGCTCAGGTTACGTATGTAACCCAGGTTCCCTGAAGGGAACGAGGCGCTGTGTCTCTAGCCATACTTCCGGTACCTCTGCCGGCGCTCGCTTCATTCTTTCGAAGCTGCCGTGTGCGCAAACGCACATGCTTTATAGCTTCCTGGTTGTGACGTCACCCGCCTGTGACGTATTGCCCCCAATTGGATGATTTGACACGTGATTCAGAGCCTATAAATGCTGCAGGCGTTCCCATAGCGTTTCGACGCAGCGCCTCGTTCCCTTCAGGGAACCTGGGTTAGATACGTAACCTGAGACGTTTCGTTGTGTTCGGTCAGAAACCCGTGTTTTCCTAATGCTCTTTTGGATCACTAAGTGGTGCTAGGGTAGACTTAGTGTCTCCCTCG